>PVKP010009246.1:0-69126 GCA_004027715.1 Plecturocebus donacophilus | reverse complement strand
AAAAAAAAAAAAAAAAAAAAAAAATTATTGAGTGAAACATCAAAATGCTAAATAAAGGCGGGATTCAGCTCTGCACGTGGATGATCCTGCCTCACTCTCAGCCTAATCCTGGCTCTACCAGGCACTGTCTTTATCTAAAATTTAGTTGCGTCATTGTTGGCATTGTTATAGGGTACCGTAAAAGTTACTGTGGGGAAATACAGAGGTGGGGAGGTCATTCCAAGCAGTTCCAATCTAATAAGGGAGAAAATATATACAGATTGAGAAAGAAAACAGCAGCCCTGACAATTGTCCACTGGCTGCTGGCCTAGTTGCTACCAGAGAGGCTGTGGTGTTCCCCTGCTACGGGTAAAGAATTTCACAGAACATCGCCATGAGACAAAAGACTCACTGTATCCATGGAGGGAAAGACAAAAACTGGGCCAGGGAATAATCATGTCTGAACAGAGACTCGACAACAATGGACAACCACAAGAAGAACCCGGTGGCTGCCTCTGCTGGCTGACATGAGAGCCTACTACTTCTCCCGGAATGGCTCACCCTTGCTGCCATTGGTTTGCCCCTTGGTGCACTCCTGGTGGTCTTCAGCTGTCAAGCATTAACAAAATTGTAGTTGTAGGGTGCAATAGTGAACACGGAATGAAGAAAATGCTGCTGGAGTCAGAGAAGCACAGATTGTTTGGGGACCACTGAGATGGCAACACAGAAGTGGGGGCTTTGGCTGGTCTTGAAGGATGAGGAGGATTCCAGTTGGCACACAAAAAGGAGTGCAGCAGAGGAAAAGCCTGAAGGTGTCCACGTGCAAGACGCATCTCCTGCCGCTTTCACCTGGCATAGTCTTCCCTGGGCCAACCCCACTTTATCGTTTCCTGGTCAACTCCCATTGGTTGGTCATGTCATAGCATTTATCCCAGTGCATTGTGATTGACTGTTTTCTTCTGCCATTAGATTGTGCTCTCTCTGATGGCAGAGACTTTGTCCTGTTTATTTTTGGGCATTAATCTCTAGCATGGTACTCTCAACATGGCACTTATTCCATAAGTGTTTTGAAGGAAGGAAGATGAATAGTGAATGAGTCATCCCACATGCTAAGAATCTAAGATGTATGAAATAAAGTGGTGAAAGATGAAAATGAAAAATTATCAAGGTTAGAGTCAGATTGGAAAGGCCGTTGTTTGCCAAACTGAGAAATCTAAATTTTATTTGGTTGACAATTGAGAGTCTTTGAGGTATTTTTGGGAAGGCCACCCTGATGCCATTGCTAATCAAATGAAATGAATGAAATGGAGAGGCAAGAAACTAGAAACAGCAAAACCAAGTATCATGCTACCGCAGTAGTCCAGGCAAAACATGATAAAGGCCTGAACAAGAATGGCACCAGTGGAGATTAAGATCAATGTGGGAAATAGACACAGAGAAAACAAAGGACTTGATGACTCATTAAATGTTTGGAATACTTTAAACTTTATTGATCCTTGCTTTGCTGGTATTTCTGATTAAGTTTTTAAGCAGGTGCATCTTCTTAATTACGTTTCGTTTTAGCTAATATTAAGTTGGCTTACATGCACCGAAGACGTGTAGAAAAATGAGCCCCCAAAATGTCCTAATCCCTGGAACCCATGAATATGTTAGGTTATATGGCAAAGGGGCATTAAGGTTTCAGGTGAAATTAAGGTTGCTAATCAGCTGGTTTAAGATAGGGAGAGTATCTTGGATTACCCAGGTGAGTCCAGTGTAATCACAAGGACTGTTATAAGTGGATGAAAAAGGCAGAAGGAAGAATAATAGAAATGATAGCATGAGAAGGACTTGGCCTGCCATTGTTAGTTCTGAAGATGGAAAAAGGGTTTCATGCTCCCAGGAGTAAAGATGGGTTCTAGAAACTAGAAAAGGCAAGATTCTCTACTAAAGTCTCCAGAGGAATAGCAGTCCAACTGAAATATTGATTTTAGCTTGACAAGTACCTTCTGGAATTCTGAGCTCCAGAATTATAAGATAAATTTGTATTGTTTTAAGCCACTAAATTTGTGGAACTTGTTATGGCAGCAATAGTAAACTAATACAACATACTCCACAGAGGGCTGGCTGTAAGATGCTAACGGCCTAGCCTGATAGTAAATCTTGCTACAAATCAACTGCAACTAAAGAGTTGATCATTCATTTCAAATGCCCTTTATTTATCATCTCTGAAATGGGCTGTCACTGGGCTAAAACATCAAGCTAGAAAATATGGCATGGTTATTCTAGCCCCTTTTGAATATTTTCCTTTTTTTGTCTTTGCATTGCCCCATCAATACGTAGAACTTATTTGTATTGATATCTGCTACCAACAGTGATTGGGTTAGTAGTGGCTTTTTTTTTTTTAACATAATAGGTGTATATAAGACACTAAGTTAATTCTCTTTTGAGGTATCCAAAGATGAAGTAAATAGTTTGAGAGTAGGGAAAAGAACTCCAATGCACATGATATACCCCATGCTTTATATACATTATCTTACTTGACTCTATAGAAATCCCAGGAAGTAGGCTTCATTATCCATATGTTAAACTTAAAAGCTTCATTTGGTTGACAGTTAAGAGTTACAGATATTTCTGGGAATGTCACCCTGATGCCATTGCTAATCAAATGAAATGGAGAGGCAAGAAACTAGAAATAGCAAGACCAGGTATCATGCTACTGTAATAGTCCAGGCAAAACATGATAAAGGCCTGAACAAGAATGGTACCAGTGGAGATGAAGAGCGGAAGACCAAGGTGGGAGATAGACACAGAGAAAACAAAGGACTTGATGGCTTATTAGATGTTTGAAATACTTTAAACTTTATTGATCCTTGCTTTGCTGGTGCTAATAAAAGAGAGAGATGCCAAGGTTCAAATAAGGGTCTCTAGGACTTCAAATCCATGGTCTTCTCTGCCTTACTATGCAGAGTCTCAGCAAAGATGATCTGAAAAGACTAGCTTTCCAGAATGTTTAGCAGCAGTCTATATCAGGTAATAAAATCCCCCACTTTCTGTCTCCAGTGTGCAACTGTGTGCATGGGGTGTGCAACAGTGGACTAGATGGTGACGGAACCTGTGAGTGCTACTCTGCATACACTGGCCCCACGTGTGACAAACGTAAGTACTACTAGTTTCCTTAACGCCACACCAGATGAAATAGGCACAAATGTATGCATTTCAATTTTGCACCTATTACTGGTTCTCTACAGGGGCAACTCTAGGGAGGATGGAGCATAACAAAGGAAGGACAAATCTGGAAGGGGTGGCCATCCCCCAGGCTGGATTTAAACCTTGTTGGAGAGGGTATGGTGGGTGGCCATCAAATATTTTCTGGAAAGAAACCAGAAATTAAAAAGAGAATGTAGAAGAGAAAAGGAAAGAAAAGGATGGGAAGGGAGGAGGAGGAAGAGAGAGAACAGAAGCAGTGTGGCGTCAAGGCTATAGCTGTGTTTTAGGAAGGTTGAGCTACTAGAGGCCACGCAAAGGATAGAGTAGAGAGAGGGACACTGGGGCTGGGAAGCCAACACAAGCCACTGCAACCAGTTAGTCACCTAGTAAAGGAGATAATGCATCTTCTCCATTATGAGCCTCAAAGGCAGAACACATTAACAGCCCTAAGGAAGAGGAAAGGGTGCTTCATCAAGGCTAAGTGACTCACCGAAGGTCACACAACTAGTAAATAGGGGAGCTGCGACTCAAGTCATTTGAATTCATGGGAAATTCTGAAAGCAATCTATTATACTGGGTCCGATCAAGAGGTAGAAACCTAGGGGAGTAAACAAGAGAAGTTTAATGGGGATAATTGGTAAACTACGATAGGAAAGAAGCTATAAAATGTAAAGAGAACTCTAGGGAGGATGGAGCCTAACAAAGGAAGGACACTTTTGGAAGCAGGTGGCCATCCCCAAGGCGGGATTTAAATCTTGTTAGAGAGGGTGTGGTGTGTGGCCGACAAGTTTGCTGTTTTATCCAGGCCAGCACTGGACCACAGTCACCCAGCAGGCACGGGGCAACCCTCCACGGCCTTGGGGAGCTGAGGCTGCTGGGTGAGGCCCAGGAAATCAGGACCTGGAATACACAATGTCTATGTGGGGAGGGCTGTCGGAAGGTGGTCGCGAGGTCCAGGCAAAGGATTCAAGGTCAGTCACCGAGGGACTTTGGGTGCACACTGGGGCAGGGTATCCCTGAACAGACCCCTACCCTCCCACCGTGTCCCGCCAGCGCCCTCTACGGCAAAGCTTAGCATCGCTCTGTGAAGGAGAAACTCACATGATGGCAGAGCAGGCTCTGAAGGGTGAATTGGGAGCTGAGACTTTAAGAAATCAGCCATTCTGCCTGTGACATTAGCCTCATTTAACTTATCTTCGGGACTTTAGTCTCCTGTAAGATGAAGGGATTGGGTGAGATTAAAAGTCAGCAAATGCAAACTCATTTTATTGGAAGCTGTTGAGTTACCCTGAGCAGTGGTAGTAACAGGATAAATAAACTCAGCCTCTGCCTTTTTCCTGTAGCAGGGACAGCCATGCAAGCCTCCAGCCCAAATGCAAAGGCAAGTGTGTAGGATGAGCCCTCTGTGGTCCTCAGTCAGCCCCCTTCCTTGGCAACTCCTGCCATGGTCCAATGGACTCCTGGGCAGAGGCCTTCTTAGTAAGGCAGGAGACCCAGTCCAGAAGCCAACCTAATGGAAAACCCTGATAGATCTGCTTCCAAATGAAAAAACAGTAATAACTTAGTCAAGCCAAAAGATAAACAAAAATATTTAAAATTCACATAGCAGATAAATTTTTATAATAAAAATTGGATTCATATAAAGTCCATAAATTCAATTCTTAAAATGGGCCCAGGAACAGCTAAATTTCAGAACAAGAAATGAAAACAGGCTGGGCACAGTGGCTCACACCCGTAATCCCAGCACTTTGGGAGGCTGAGGCAGGCAGATCACCTGAGGTCAGGAGTTCAAGACCAGCCTGGCCAACATGATGAAATCCTGTCTCTCCAAAAATACAAAAATTAGCTGGCAAGATGGCTGGTACCTGTAATCCCACTTAATCAGGAGGCTGAGGCAGGAGAATCACTTGAACCCAGGAGATGGAGGTTGCAGTGAGCCAAGATCACACTATTGCATTCCAGCCTGAGTAACAGAGCGAGACTCCATCTCAAAAAAAAAGGAATGAAAACCAGCAATAAACATGAAAAAGGTGCTAAGTCCACTGGTCGTCACATACATACATATTAAAATGCAGTCACATTTGGAATCCTGGAGGTTTGTTTTTGGTTTTTTTGCCCACTATGTTACAAAGATTGAAAAGATAGATAATATCCATCTGTGGCTATGAAAAAAAAAATGACAGTGAGAAGGTGGATTCCTACAGCCTATGTGGGAAATTTAATTACTAAAGCTTATAGGATGCTTCTGTGGCCCCAATTCTAAGAATTTACCCTGGGAGAAGAGAGAAATTAGGCAAAGGTAAGCATATATAATCAAAGAAATTCATGGAAATACTCTTTGTGGGAAGATAACAAGCTGGAAATACTTGAATTCCCACCAGTAGGAAATTGGTTGAATAAGTTGTGGTACATCCTGTACTAGATAGGATAATGCTAGTTGCTATAAGAAATATACATAAAACTTCAATGGCTTAATACTGTGCTTTTAAAATTGTACACAAAGGTGCCCCAAGATACTACATCAAACTCCCTGGCTACTATTAGACATTTTAAATTTTTGAGGGAAACACAGAGATACATCTGTCAGATACCATAGGAACTGCTAGCTTGAGTTAGTTCACAATTTCAACATGAGGTCGCCTTACATTGTGACATCATACCTTTCAAAGGTACATTTTCAGTGATTGCTGTGATAAAAGGGAAGCACCGTGTAAAAATCGATGTGACTAAAATGAGGGTGTCAGTCTCCAGTCTGTATCAAACTCTATGAGAAGTTGTGCAGTGTCTAACACCCTCACATGTCTCATACGTAGGTCAATGTAGTTACTTCAGAATAAACATTTTTCGATTAAGCATGTCACTTTTTCAAATGGCTGCTAAGTGAGTCTAACAACTAACTAAACTGACCTTTTCAGTATTTCTTTTGATGTTGGGGTACCATGAAAAGTTACTGAAACACTAAAGGCACTGTGACCTGAGATATTTGGGAACCTCTGGCTTAACACTAAAAAAGTATAGTTCTCATTCAAACAGTGCAATGTAGATGTTCCTGGCTGGTGCCAGCTTCCCCTTACATGGTGATTAAGGATCCAGATCTTTCTATCTTGTGACTCTGTCATTCTCTAGTACCTCAGAGTGCTCTGCTTCTAGTCATCACAGATGGGAAAAAGAAGATGGAGAAGCACCTACTTATGAAAGTTTGGGAAAAATATATAAAACCTCTACTCAATATTCCATCAGTGTGAACTAGTCATGTGACCTTTCCTGGATGTAAATTCGGGTGGAAAACGTAATCCTGAAGCAGCAGCCACTTTCTGCTAAAAATTCTGGTTTATGGGAGGGGTGGGGGAATAGTCTCTGTGAATTTTTTGACTCAAATAGCCACTGTTGGGAGACAGTTCTCCATGTATCTCTCACATGTGTGCACATCTTGAGAGCAACACACTGACTGCTCTTTGTTCCAGATCATCTGTTCAAGGATGCTTGTATATGGGACAGACTTGGAAAACATATTATTTCCCTCAGGAACAAAGGGCAGGCATGCTCACTACCAGTGCCTCTCAGCTCCAAAGTCACCCTTTTTGCCAGCTCTGTGATAATGGAGCTGGGCTTTATAAATGAATCTCCTTTGCTAGCTAGCAAAACATAAAGCCTCATCAATGAAGAGTGCCAGAAGGACTGCAGAGGAGGAAGGGGGTTTCTCTCCCTGTTTCTGGTTTGACTCACTCACCAGGCTCCTGAAGAACAGCTTTTCCCTGTTTCTTAGCCCTACACAGTTTCTCCAGTGCTATGTTCCTGCAGAGCTCAGCTCCCTTCAGCATTTGGCCACTGCACTCTGTCCAGTGCTTGACTCAAGAAGTGGTAACACAGTCAGGAGCCCCAGACAGCACAGGCCCCTGTCCCAGCCCGGGAGAAAGCTGTTCAGTACTCCTCTCCTCAGCCCCATGCACACCAAGGCCCCTGAAGAGCCGGCCATCTGGGAAGCTGGACATACACCCCTGCATCTCACACAGCTGGTCTGTAGCTGCCCAGGCCTGAACCACACACAGAGGTGCACTGCATAGCAGAGAGGTGGCTTCTTAGCTCCTACTGCCAGCAGTGCCCACTGGCCAGCAGATCCCTTTGGCACCTAGTGAGTTCCAAGGCTTGTGACCTCCCCATGCATGACCTTCCCAGCCACCCCAGAGAACAGATTTCCAGCAGATACCAAGGCATCTCTGCAACTTTGCTATCTTGTGACTAACGCCATGCTTTTTCCAGTGACATTCAGATCTCAACCTGGAGGGAGAAGGTTCTACCTCGGGTACTTGTCTCAGCCCTAGTATAGTGGTTGCTCTTTATAGATTATTATTTCTTTATTCTTTAGAATTTTTTATTTTAAACTCTCACTAGCTAATTTTTCATGATTTTAATTCTTCATAATCCTTTATATTACAATTTTCCCTGTTCAAATAATTAGGTGGTTTCTGTCTCCTGCCTGTTCCTAAATAATACATTGACCATTAAAAAAAAATTAGGTACTGGCCCGGGCGCAGTGACTCATGCCTGTAATCCCTACACTTTCGGAGGCCAAGGTGGGTGAATCACCTGAAGTCAGGAGTTCAAGACCAGCCTGGAGCCTGGCCAACATGGTGAAACCACGTCTCTACTAAAAAATACATTTAAAAAATAGCCAGGCTTGGTGGTGCATGCCTGTAAACCCAGCTACTTGTGAGGCTGAGACAGGAGAATTGCTTGAACCCAGAAGGCAGAGGTTGCAGTGAGCCAAGATCTCACCATTGCACTCCAGTCTGGGCAACAAGAGTGAGAAAAAAAACATTAAGTACCCTAAGATCAGGGCTCACCTCCTATAAAGAAACCCACTGCATGTACACATTTCAGTCTAGTCCTCTTTGAATTGCCCTATGGGAATTGGGGCTTGGAAAAACTGGTGCTAAAACGCTGATAACCTGGCTGCTGCCCCTGCCGTGAGTATTAAGTTGTCCTTCAACTCTAACCCAGGAGTTTTATATCTTCTACCAGCATCTATGAAACTATATCAGCCCAACTTGTTCACTTTGCAAGTTGGAGTTTGCTGATATGTGACTCTTCATAGTTTTTGACAGTCATCTACATCACATCAATCTTTTGAAATACTATGTGGTTATTAGAGATCAATATATTGTTAAATTAAAAATTACATTGCTAAATCATACAAATAAATGTTATAAGTTAATATATTTTATTGATTGATGATGTTGGTAATTTAGGGAGTAGCGGTGGAGACTAAGAAGAAGACAATTCTAACTTTATGTGTTCTGTATTTTTTTAAATTATTATAATGCGTTTGTATTGCTTTTTAATAAAAGAGAATACAGCATTTTGGGGTTTTTAAGAACTATTATTCTACTAATGCAAGTATTTCAACAATTTGCCTATGCAGCCATCCCTGAATGTGCAGCCTTGCTCTGCCCAGAAAATTCCAGATGTTCACCTTCCAGTGAAAATGAAACCAAACTAGAATGCAAATGCCTTCCCAATTACCAAGGCGATGGCAAATCCTGCGAGCGTGAGTAGAATCTAGATTCCACTAGTTTATTCACTGAGATGTTTCGGTTATTTAAGAGGAAAAAAAACCTTACAACCTCCTTGACACAGTGACCATTTCTATTTCTCTCTGTGTAGTTGAGGGAAATGTATATAAAAATTGCCAAGCAAAATGCTCAATTAATGGCAACTTCTTCTCTTATGAAAGCACTTATGTAGATTTTTACGTGTTTTTATATCACCTTAATCAATGTTAAAACAAAACTTAATGCTTCTTATTTTATCTTTCTAATTTTATTCACTTTATAAAAAGCAGCGTTATATATCAGTTAAAAACACGGACTCTCAAGCCAGATTGCCTGGGTTCAGTCCCAGATCTGCCTTTTACCAACTACATGACCTTTAACCTGCCTGTGTCTCAGTTTTTCAATCTATGAAATGGAGATAATAATGGTACCTACCTTCATGGATTACTGTAAAGATTAAATGAGTTAATAGATAGCAAATTCTTAGAGCAGGGCTTAGTACGTATCATAAATTCTGTAAGCGTTAATGTTTTCTTTCATGCTATTTTATATTTAACTATACACAAAATGGCCTACTAGTATATCAATACAATATCGTACAATTTCTGATGGCCATATATAAATCTGTCAGGGAGAGTAAGAGGGAGTGTTTCTCTGAAAACCGTGAGTTGCCTTTGCTGCTTTGATGAGCTATGATCCACTGTTGCTCACAGTTCAGTTCTCCTTCTCCATCCCTGTGCACTAATTGCCTCTCATTGTGCTCTTGCCCCTCAAGCCATCAATCCATGTTTACAAAAAATCTGCCACCCTCATGCTCATTGCACGTACTTGGGACCAAATCGGCACAGTTGTACCTGCCAAAAAGGCTACTATGGGGATGGCCAAGTGTGTTTGCCGGTGGACCCCTGCCAAAAGAACTTTGGAAACTGCCCTACAAACTCCACAGTGTGCAAATATGATGGGCCTGGACAGGTGAGCAAATGATGCAGGGAACTGATGCATTTAGAAGTTTGACAACCCACTATGTGTCATAGGTGTCATTTGTATTCTGTGCCGTCCCAATTCTCCTGTTCAGTGTTCCGCTTGGTCTTCCCCTCCAGTCCTCCATGTGCTCAGGGCCTGAAATCAGTGCCTGTTCACTCAGTCTATCCTTTAAACTCACACTTTCTCAGCTCCCCCATCCAAACTTAGTTGTCTTACATTCTCTCCTGTCACAGCCCTATATGGTGTTTGGCAAAATACATACTGAATTCAAAATTAGAGTAACAAATTAACTGTTAACCAAGTCTTGGTTGAACGTATGATTTACTTTGACCAGCAGTCCTCCATTCCGTAATAGCTTTCTCATTTAAAAGATGTTCTTAGAACCAAAAATACCCTATCCCAAAGGGATGAAACAGATAAAACATCAGGCAGTACTGACAGATTATAGAGAGAGTGAGAATATTCTGGGCAGAGACAGTGTCTGAAGCACATCATGACGTTGACTGATAAAAATCTGGTCAGGAGACCCTCACTGAGGAATCCACTGGAAAGAGCCCTGGCCCTAACCGCATATTCATCCATTGAGTGTTTAGCGGATGGCTTCTGTGTCCATAACTGTACATCAAGCCTTCAGTGAAGGAAAAATGTCCATACAGAAGGATATTGTTGCACAGGTAGGAGGAAGGGCTCAGTGCCCAACCCAAACACAGCCATGCTGTCTCATCACCTGGATCCTAGTTAATAGGAATGTTTCTAGAATTACCTGCAGATAATCCACCCAACCTTGCCTCCAAAGAGAATAGATATGTTATGCAACATTTTTCTGCTATTGATTTCTGGGGCAGGATTCCAGAAAAATTCAAAGGGCTAAATTCCCATCTGTAAAATGAAGGTCTTTATGGGAAAATTGATGTTGTGCCATGAATGTCAAGACCTTGTATGTGACATTAAAAATATGCTTTGCTCTGAAAATGGGTTCCAAGACAGATTTTCAAGTCTTAGAAATTTTCATTGTTCATACATTCTGCCTGCATTATTCCAAAGCTGGGTTTCTCTACCTCAGCATTTTTAACATTTTGGTCTGCATAATTCTTTGTCGTGGGAGGGGACTTTCTTGTGCATTGTGAGATGCTTAACAGCATTCTTGACCTCTAGTAGCACTACCTCCTCCCATTGTGGCAATCAAAAATGTTTCCAGACTGGGCATGGCGGCTCATTCCTGTAATTCAAACATTCTGGGAGGCTGTGGCAGGTGGATTCCTTGAGTCCAGGAGTTCAAGACCAGCCTGGGCAACATAGCAAAACTCCATCTCTACTAAAAATGCAAAAAAATATTATCCAGGCATGCTGGCGTATACCTGTAATCCCAGCTACTCAGGAGACTGAGGTGAGAGAATCACCGGAGCCTGGGGGATCAAGGCTGCAATGAGCCAAGGTTGCACCACTGCATTCTAGCCTGGGCAACCAGAATGAGACCCTGTCTCAAAAAAAAAATATGTTTCCAGTTATTGTCTAGTGTGTCCTAAGTTGAGACTCCTGTTTGAAAACCATTATTCTAGAGCAATAATACCACCCACTTGGACATCAATTTCTGTTCACCTATTGATAATCTAAAACCAAAAATTATGGAGCTGGGGAGGTCAAGGGTTAGGAAACAAGAAAATTGAAGCTAAACTTTATAAGCAAGGAGTATAAGCTTTCCAGCAGGTGAGATGTGTAAACGTGATTTCTACTTTTAGATACTTTGACAATTTTTTAGTTTAAGTCCATACTTCAGACATACTCTGAGTGAGTTTTTATGGAAGAGGAAAAATACAAATTAAAGAAGAATGTCAGCTGAAGTAACTAAGTAGGATCCTATTTGTTTTTCTCTCCCTGTCTACTGAAGTCTCACTGCGAGTGTAAAGAACATTACCACAATTTCGTACCTGGAGTGGGGTGCAGTATGACCAATATCTGTGAATCAAATAACCTGTGTCATAAGAACGCAAATTGTATCACCATCGCACCAGGCCAAACCAAGTAAGTCTTTTCAGCTCCTCCACCAACCTTTCCAAGTGGTGAAAATGGTGTCCAGTCAATGCTGTAAGTTTCTTGAAGGGGAGGAAATGTGTTTTATTCAGCCTTGTATCCACCTCCAGCCTACATAGTTGGAGCAAGGATCATAGTAGGTACTCAATAAATCTTTAATTAAAGACTCAACAATTATTTTCTTTATAATAACCAGTAGAATACTCTGGAATATTGATGTGGCCTGATAACTTGATATGCAGTGGTCAGAATATGGGAGAAGGAAGCCACTGTGACTGGGGAAACAAATGGTTGTTGAGATTACAGGGCCATGACCTCTAATGTACACGCCTGTTTCCTCACTCATGAAATATTGCTTGTTAGTGGTTCAGAACAAGACTATGGAAAATGAATAAGCACTAATGGTGTTTCCTGGACTCTAGGTTTCCAAAGAAGGGGTTTGCTGTGCATAAAAACATTTGTGTGTGAAAGTTTCTGAGGCAAAGGCAGCTCCTATGATAGGAAGAGGATGGCATTTGAACTGAAGACCTAGGTTTAAGTCTTAGCACTGGTGCCTACCAGATGCAACACCTGGGAAAGTGGCACCATCTCTCTGGTCTTGGTTGCTGCATGTATAAAATGAGCACAGTGATTTATACTCTGTAAGGTTATTGTGATGATTACACGAGAGAATGTTTCTGGAAGCTGCACCAGTGCGATGTATTTCCGTTAGTGACTGAACTGAAGCTAGAAACCAAGCCTTTGACTCACAGGCTGAGGTTTCTATTTCTGTTCCATTTTCCATTCTCACTATCATCAGCATCTGCGAAAGACAGTGCCATTATGAGCTCAAACCCACAATCAGCATGAAACCATAGCATGATAAAACAGGTTCTGTGACTTCAGAGCCCCCTTCCTCTTTTTGGAAGCTCATGCTGTATTCAATTGGGTGGTCAGTGTGTAGATTTGCTCCAACAAGTTGTATAATCATCATCTCCTATCTGGGCAAGTAAATAGATCTGTACTTACTGTACATGGAGTGGAAAGAGCTGGGGCATCAGAACACTTAGGTTCAAATCTCAAGTCTGCCATTTACCTTAACCTCTCTGAACTGATGTTTCTTCAACCGTAAAAGGGAGAAAACTGTACTTCCCACCAGGGCTGTGCTGAAGATTAAACAAGATAACATTCATAAATCTCTGAGCAGAACCTAGCACCTAGAAATCCCTCAATACATGTGAATGCATGCACAAACACACCACAGCCATGCATATAGGCACATAGACACCCAGCACACATATGCATCCAGGCACACCCTCCCCTCAAACATATATTCTGGCAAGCCTGAGAGAAAAACAAGCTGGTATAGGCATTGTGTTTTGTTTTGTTTTGTTTTGTTTTGTTTTGTTTTGCTTTGTTTTGTTTTTTTGAAACAGAGTCTTGTTCTGTCACCAAGGCTGGAGTGCAGTGGCACGATCTTAGCTTACTGCAACTTCTGTCTCCTAGGTTCAAGCCATTCTCCTGCCTCAGCCTCACCAGTACCTGTTATTACAGGTATGCACCACCACGCCCAGCTAGTTTTTGTATTTTTAGTAGAGATGTGGTTTTAGCTTGTTGGCCAGGCTGGCCTCGAATTCTGACCTCGTGATCTGCCCACCTCTGTCTCCCAAAGTGCTGGGATTACAGGCATGAGCCACTGCACCTGGCCTGTATACACTTTTTACCATACTCTGAGAAAGTCTAAGTAGAATACCTTAAGCAATTTCTTTCCTTTGTGTATGAGAAGATAAAATATAAAAATTAAACTGAAATATCAGAATAATATAAGCTGCATCCAAATTTGTGTTTAAAATGTCAGATAAACTAACATTGTGATGTTAGGAGTACATGCATCACCCACAAACCTTCCCACACCTCAAATTGACTATCTTCATCTGAAAAAGGGTCTAAGTAAAAAGGCTAGCTAAGTTATGCGATAAAATATGAAGCCATCAGTCCTCAGGTAATTTAGCTCATCTGGAATAAAAATTTATTTCATTTATGCCTTCTCAATATGGCAAGTAGCTTATAGAGAATCTTCAAAATTATACTGCATTTATCACAGAAGATCACCTGATCAAGAAGAGTGAGTTCAAACCCGGACTCTACCATTCCCCCTGGGGTGACCTTGGACAAGTCTAAACTTTTCTAAACCACAGTTCCCTCACCTGTCAAGTAGGTCTAGAGACCAGGAATCTCTGCCTGTGGAGAACTAACAAGTTCATGTATCTAACATGTTTTTAAACTCTAAGCTCCATTTTCATGATTACTGAGAATAAATAACTTTATGCTTTGCCTTTTTATTTTTACTTATTAATAGATGTAGGAAGTAAGGGACAATAGAAGAGAAGAGCATCTCTCTTTATTTAACTAAACTCAGCTAAAAAGTAGCCAGGACACAACTGAGAGGGCCTACTGGAAAAAGCACAGTTTACATTCCAGTTGCACAAAAGTACAAACAACAGTGAAATATAGGGACTTTTGGAATGTTAGTGGCATTGATGATATTCAGTGTGTATATAAGATCGGTACAGGTTGGGATATCCTCAATGTCAGCAGTCTTCCCAAGAATCCTATCCAAGGCAACATGGTGCAGTGGCAAGAGATGTTGTTAGATGGATATAGGTTTAAATCCCAGCTCAGCCACTGCCAGATGTGTTTCCAGCAGTTTGACCCTTAGACCTGGGCAACAGGAGCCCCTCCTCTGGGCACTACATGTTAGAGGTTCCCATTCTGGCCCTCTGCTGGCTACACCAAGGCAAGGAATCTGAAGGTCGAAAGGTACATGCTCCCCTAGAGTCTGGGCCCCTCACTAGACCACCCTCGGGGTATTCAGAAACCTGTAATTTCCTGCCCAAACAGCTCCAGAACAGCTTCCAGGGCCTAGGACCATATCCAGGGTGTGAAAGGTACAGCCAAAAGAGGCATTATCTCCATCACACTCGTGAATATACCCTTGCCTCAGAGTCTGCTGACCTACCATTTTTCTTCATCTGTTTGGGTTGCTATAATAAAGTGCCATACACTGAGTGGCTTATAAACAACAGGTATTTATTTCTAGCAGTTCTGGAGGCTGGGATGTCCAAAAGCAAGGCACCAGCCATTTCAGGGTCTGGTGAGGCCTGGTTCATAGGTTGTGACTTTTTACTGTGTCCTCCCAAGGTGGATGGGGGAGGGAGCTCTCTGGAATGTCTTTTATAAGGGCGCTCATTCCATTGGTAGGACTTTACTTTCTTGATTTAATTATTATACCTCCCAAAGGCTGTACTTCCTAATACCATCACCCTGTGGGTTAGTATTTCAACATGTGAATTTTAAGGTGGACACAAACATTCAGCCCATGTCACTTCTTCAAACACTCCATGGTGCTCCCCACTCCCGGCCCTTACACGTGCTCTTCCTTCCACTTAGAATGCCATCCCCACCCTCCAGCCACCTCCTCCAAGTCAGACTAACACCCTGCTCCTTCAAGGTCCAGCCTAAGTATCTCCACCTCTAGGATGCCTTCCCCATCCTCCCAGTCCTCCCTGATGCCCCTCCCTCTGGACTCCCAGAGCACCCTGGAATGCATCCGTGAGAGAACTATGCTGAGGATGTAGCACAGGCACTGCCAGTTACAGGCTGTGTGATCTTGAATGAGATACTTAACTTTTCTGTGCTTCAGTTCCCTTATCTAAAACAGGGCTAATAACAGGACCTAACTCATAGGGTTGCTGTATTAGAAAAGCTACCACACTGAAGCCCTCATAATATGTTGCATAAGAGCTATTAATAAATGCTGGCTATTATCATTACTTATCTCAATCCCCAACTAGTATATAAGGTCCATGTCTTATTTATCTTTGCTGCAACAACTCCTATCAGTTTGACCCTTAGACCTGGGCAACAGGAGGGGTACAATTAACGCAGTGAAATGATGGGTACAAAAAATACTATCAGATTGAATGAATAAGACCTAGTGTTTGATAACACAACAGGATGACTACAGTCAACAACAATTTGTTGTACATTTTTAAATAACTGAGAGTATAATTGGATTGTGTGTAGCATAAAGGATAAATGCTTGAAGTGATAGCTATCCCATTTACCCTGATGTGATTATTATGCATTGCGTGTCTGTATCAAAATAGCTTAGTATCCCATAAGTATATCCACCTATTATGTACCCACAAAAGTTAAAAATAAAAATAAGAAAAATAAGAAATTAAAAAAAACCAGTGAAATAAATGAGACTTTGGAGGAACATACGAAACAATAAAGGAATGAAATGAACCGGTGAAGAAATGAAGGAAGCAACTGTACTGAGACTTTGAGGAGACCCTATATACTAACTAAATCTCGTCCAGCATTAAATGTGATTAATTGCAACCCATAACTATAAAATGCAAATGGCTTCTGGGTGTTTTTAAAGCCTTAAGACTCCAAGAGACATTTACTCCTAGTAAAAAGAAAACAATTTCCTAAAGAGGTGATGTTGTGACTGTTCCATGGCTCAACTGAGAACAGTTAAGTCAGAAACTGGTCTCATAAAATCTTGGACTTTGGACTGAGACTTGAAATAACAATTAAAAATAGTGATGTCTCATGCATTCCATTCAGCACTAAGGCCAATAAAATATTGTTCTCCTGCAATCCTTAGGAAAGAAAGGCCAAGTCACTTGACACAAAACAGACCACTGGCCACCTAACAACTTAAGAAACTTTTAGAGAGAAATATACTCAGTGGTTTGTAAAGGTTACATGTCTTGCTATTAACAGTTGTCTTCAAATGAAGGAATTTAACTTATAGCAGGATTAATTTTTAACAATGACTGTTGCATTATATCACTTCCCAGAGTTACCAGTCTCCTCTTTACCATCCTTAAATTAGCATATCACAGGGCTTGCAGAGGAGGTTGGCATTTAAGTAGGAAACTGTTATTTGATTGTATTGAATCGTTTCATAGTTAGATCTGCTTTAGTGATTCCTTATGAAGAGGCTTCTCAACCTCAGCTCTATTGATATTTTTGACTGGACAATTCTTTGTCGTAAAGGGCTGGCCTGCGTAAGTAGATTCCTATCTCAGTTGTGGCAACCAAAGGTGTCTCTAGACATTGCCAAATGGCTTCTGGAGGGGCAAAATTGCCCCTGGTTTGGAGCCACTCCTCCATAAAAACCCTGAAGTCTTCGTCAGTGAATGATTCCCCCAGTGTTTGTCCAGCTAGAAAACTCATAGACAGCTGGGTGCAGTAGCTCATGCCTGTAATCCCAGCACTTTGGGAGGCCAAAGTAGGTAGATCACCTGAAGTCAGGAGTTCGAGACTAGACTGGCCAACATGGTGAAACCTCATCTCTTACTAAAAATACAAAAAATTAGCCAGAGGTGGTGGCACATGCCTGTAACCACAGCTACTCAGGAGGCTGAGGGAGTAGAATCGCTTGGACCTGGGAGGCAGAGGTTGCAGCAGTGAGCTGAGATCACACCATTGCACTCCAGCCTGGGCAACAAGAGCGAAAACTCCGTCTCAAAAAAAAAAAAAAAAGAAAACTCACATGCATCCTTCTAGAATTAAATATTACTTTCTCCTAGAAGCTGTCCCCTATTTCTCCAGGTAAAATCAGTCACTTCCTCCTCTATGTCCCATAGCATCCTATTCAATCTTCTAACATGGTGCTTACAGCGGAACTTCAGTTATCTGTCTACGGTCTGTCCTACTATGTCCCAGGACCTCTAGGTCACCGTTGTCATGATAGTCACCTTCCTCATCATGTCAGCCTTGCCCTTGCCATTATCATCTGCCAAGCATCGAGCTTTGTCTATATGTCTGCCACGGGGCTATGTCTTTCCTTATCTTTCAACCACCTAAACGTATTATTAAGCCCACTTTATAGAAGAGGAAACTGGGACTCAATGAGGGGAAGTGGCCTTCCCAGGTTACTATAATTATTCTGTGTTCTGGTCCATCCTCCGCATGTAAGACTCAAGAAGGGCCTTATTATCATCTTTGTAGCTCTCTTACTTAGAATGTTCCTAGAATTAAGAAGATACTTAAATAATCAGTAAATAATCACTTAAACAATCAGGCACTGCCCTAAGTGCTAGGATATAATGAAGAATTATTATAGTTGGGATCCATCTTCTAGGAGAGTGCACCATCTAGCAGAAGAGACAGTGTCTCCAGAGGTAATTCTGGTGGATAGGGTTGTGATGGAGGTATGGATGGGATGTGCTGGAAGTGCTCACCACAGCTGGGGAGAGGTCACACCGGAGTGACAAGATGAGGGTGAGAGAGCATTCCTGGCAAGACAAATAGCCTGAGAAAGGCATAACAGCCTTAAAAATGAAGCAGTTTGGTGCTGCTGGAATTTTGAGTGGACAGCAAAAAGAAGACCTAGCAGGATCCTCTTGTGTACATTTTCTCATGTGGACACAAGGAGTCAGTGAGGGTTTTAAGCACAAAGGTGCAAGAATTTTTAAGCACACTCAGGAGATTGTTTGAAGGACAGATTTCAGGGCAGAACACAAAGGCAGAAAGACCAGGTAGAGGCTGTGCAACAATCCAGGCAGAGGGTGGTGGGACTCTGAAGGTCTGCAGCAAACTTGTTGAACACATAATCTATTTGCCATGAAAATATATTTAGAGACATAGGAGGATTAACGAGTGCACAGTCTTTCTTTAGAATGCTCTCCTCAACATGAGTCACAGCTGTGGTATGGTGTGAGCACTGCAAAACTGTGATGTAGTCACAGCACGTCTTTGATTCCCTGCATCTCTCCTCCCTGGAATGTTCTTCCCTTACCTCGCTTTGGTTCCTGGCTCATCTCCAAGATCCTGGTGAAAGTCATCTTCCTCATCACTTTGTCAATTTTAGCCACTGTCAACTCCTCTGTGCTGCATAGTTGTGGCCTGCCAGAGCTTACAGACTCACAAGAGCTGAGTGTTAAATTTTCAGGAATTTCACAAGAGGGTTAGCATCATCTTATTAGTTTGAAATTGGCCAAGATGGGCATATGAACCTTGGAAGTTAGCAAATGCTACAAATTAGGGCTTCCCCCTCCCCCAGAGAGTTGATTGTTAAACATTTATCAGCATACCACTCCTAGTATATTTTTAACTCTACTTCTCTCTTATGAAACTATTGTACAAAATCTCTGTGACTTTCATTGTTTATACATTTATTTCATAGTTTCTATATTTATTTTCATTGTTTATATACTTCATTGTTTGCTATTTATTTATTTCAATGACTACTTATTGTACAACTATTAATTAAGCACCTATTATGGACCTACACTGTGCTGGATTCTGGAGTTCACAACAGTAAACAAATACACACATAGCCCTTACTTTCACTTTTTTCTCAAATTTTATAGGGAAGCAGATACTAATCAAATGACCACCCAGATCAGGGTGAAATTACACTATGATCGCTGCTACAGAGAAGAGCTATGTGGTCCCTTGAGAGTATATATAATGGAGACACAGTGAGCGAGTGGAGAAAGAGACAGGCAATCAAGGAAGCCTTCCTGAAGAAACTGGCAATTGAGCAGAGCTCTCAGCTAGGAAGGAGCAGGGGGTGGGAAAAGCATTCTAAGCAGATCAATAATGCTGAATCTTTACTGTCCTTCAAACTGAATTCAGTTGCTTATTCTGATTCAGTCATTCTGCAGTGGAGTCCTAGAGTCCACATTTACACACAGTAAGCCCTCCACGTGATTCTGATGTGCATGGTTTCTTGATGCTTGGTTAGTTGGGATCCGTCTTCTAGGAGAGTGCACCATGTAGCAGAAGAGACAGTGTCTCCAGAGGTAGTTCTGGTGGATAGGGTTGTGATGGAGGTATTGATGGGATGTGCCGGAAGTGCTCACCACAGCTGGGGAGAGGTCACACCAGAGTGTAGTCACACTTTGAGAAATACTAAGACAAAGAGCATACAAAAATATTTGGTGTTGACAGATACATTTAATTTATTAGGCATCCATTTCTTGAGGAGCTACTAGATGTCAGGGACCACACTAGGAATGCTCTCTTGTGTTTGTGCCTCGCCTCTTTTGTCCCTATTCTACCTTGGGCATCCTTTGCTCCATCTGTTCAATGAGGGCACTGGACTATATGATCAAAATACTCAATGACTTTAAGACCCTGAGAATGTCTTCTCCCCCACTCTGTAGATGCACTTGCCAGAAAGGCTACGTGGGTGATGGCTTCACATGTTATGGAAACATTATGGAGCGACTCAGAGAATTAAATACTGAACCCAGAGGAAAATGGCAAGGAAAGCTGACCTCTTTCATCTCAATCCTAGGTACGCAGCTACAGATACAGATTTCCACATAAAAGGCAGTCCTCTTTCAGGAAAGGGCATCTGCAAGACACAATCATTCAGAAAGGGACAGGCAAGCCTTGTCTATTAGAACCAGCCTTTCTAGGGAGGGGCCATGCAGGTGAGAGGGAAAGGGCAGGCAGCTGTTTCCAAGCAGACAAGCAAAGAGATAGTGCCAGAGGTCTAGCAATGCAAGAATTTGTAGGCAGAGAGCTGAGGACAGGGTCTAGAGCTCACCATAGACCAACAGAGCTGCAGTAACAGTAAGACCAGGACAGTACTGACGTCAGGATACAAACTGTCCCCCTCACCCTTGACCTTTTAGATCCTTCAAGTATGAACAAAGCTTGGCAGGTAATACTGGGAATAGAGAGGCTGACTGAGACCCCAGGGCAGCATCCACGTTCCTCAGTGGAGGGGCTGCTTGAATTTTGGAAGTCTCGGTTGTATGCAACCATCTCAGCATCCTTGGTCCCCTAGTCACTAATTGCCTACAGTGACACCTTCACCTCCAGCCCCTCAGGCTAGGTGAGAGCCTAAAACACCCTCATGTATTTGCAAATGCCTTCTATGGGCCATTACTCCACACTCTTGAGAATGAAATATTATAACTGATCACAACATTGGACACAACTTCCAGTAAAACACAAATCTGGCCATTCTGCAAAACATAAAACACAGACATGGCCAATCAACAGAAACCTTAAAATATCAGCTTTTATACTGGCATTTACCAGTTGCCAAAAATGATTTCCTGGCAAGAACATAGATAAATGTCATCGGTGGGTCAGTGCTGTGTCCTCTGCATAAATCTTAAGGTTAAATATTCCATTTAATGTCTCCTGCATAAACATCCCATTTTTTCCAAGACATCTCATAGAGAGCCAACTATTACTGGCATCCCTTGGGCTCAGGGGCAATCTGCCAGGTTCCTCACAGCCTTATTCTAAGAACTCTTAGAATACCAGATGCAAGCAGACAGGGGTGAGGTAGTGTTTTTTGCAGACAAGGCCCTCCAACATTTCCCTAGACAGAGTCCTGTTGACCTTTCACCTTCCCCGTGGCAAGTCCTTATACACTGCCTCCAGTGTGAGAACACGGAGCCTGTCGTGTCATCCCAACTTCCCCAGGTGATGGAAACAGGACTACCACACACTTTGCTGGGTCCACCAAAAAATGAAAATGCAGGATTCTTGGTTTAAAAATTATTAAGCATTTCAACATGGCAACAGCAGAGCATTAAACCAATCATCGAGGCTCTTCCAAGCAGGCCCTGGATAAAAAAAAAAAGGGCTGCGTCTTTGCTCACTGAGATGGTGACAAGTCAGAAAGTCAAGCGCAGGATCAGGAACCCTGGGATTGTGGTTGGATACTGGCATGCCTGAGCTGCTCAGCCTGGGTATCTTTGCAGCTGAGGCTGTGTCTACAGGAAAACTTCCATGGCATGATGTGGAATGTATTGAGGCCATGGCTTTAGGGCGCCTTACATGCTTAGAGAGATTCCCAGTTGACACAGGGCCTGCACATACCCATTAGAATAGAGAAGGGCATAAATGGACCAGTCGTGACGCAAGACCTATGGCCTGATTTTACTCCTCATGTGCCACTGACTCATTTGGTGTTTTCTCTCTTTGTGTTACTTCGACTCCTAAGAAAAAGCTTATGCCTGGCCACTGAGCAACCTGGGACCCTTCACGGTACTGTTACCCACAGACAACGGCCTGAAAGAATTCAGTGTGAGTATTTAAAATGACCCTATACCGAGGGGCTAATATGAAAAGCCTTATAGGCAGTACCTTCTTTTATTTAAAGTGGGAAACTCCCATTAAAATTTACCTACTGATGATAAGGATGGTGATTTTCTTGATAAACTTCTTTTAGTGATATATAACATCCTTACAGAAAGTATACAAATTGTAAGTGTACAACTCAATGAATTTTCCCAATGTGAACATACTTGTGTAAGCAGCAGATTCATTACCAGCACCCTAGCAGGCTGCCTGGTCCCCCTTGCCAATCATTACCTTCTATAGGTAACCACTGAGTGTTCTTAACACACAGCCAGGTGATAAAGATGACTTGCATAATGCAAAACTGCTCACTTCCCACAGGAAGAATTAAACCAATGTATTAGCTAGATATGTGGGTTTTTAAAATCATTATAAATCGTACAAGTGATAGGAAAAATAAAAAGAAAATTTTAGTCTTCAATGCGAGCAGCTGTTGTTTGAGATAATGTCATCTAGTGGGAATGAAACTTGTAGTGCCTGGTGGGGGCATCCTGTTGAGATGGAATCACTAAAATATCAATATTTGGTTTAATGTAAATAATGGATTTATGGATTTATATACAATTTTATTATCTTCACTGGCCTCCACTTTAATCATTCGATAGGAACTTGAATCCTATATATCTTTCTAACTTCTCCCTCCCACCTTTATCATCTAACATGTGTTTTTATTTTTCCTGATCTTGATTTTTGTTTTTTCTTGAGGAGTCTTGCTCTGTGACCAGGCTGGAGTGCAGTGGCACAATCTTGGCTCATTGCAACCTCCATCTCCTGGGTTCAAGCAATTCTCCTGCCTCAACCTCCCAAGTAGCTGGGACTACAGTGCGTGCTACCACACCCAGCTAATTTTTGTATTTTTAGTAGAGATAGGGTTTCACTATGTTGACCAGGATGATCTCGATCTCCTGACCTCCTGATCCTCCTACCTCGACCTCCCAAAGTGCTGGGATTACAGGCATGAGCCACCATGCCTGACTCTGATCTTGATTCTTATTGTGCATTCTTGTCATCTGTTTTAAAAGTTCTGTGAAACAGATTAGGTAGGAATAAATAAACATATAAGTAAATGGATTAACAAATACACATAAAATAATGGAAGCCAATAAAATATTGAAATCTAGGAAGTGGAAATAATAAAAATGAAAAAATAAAATTGGGTTATCTTAATCAAAGATATTTTGTGATAATAATTTTGTTGCAATGAATCAAAACCCAGTAAGTTTGGGGCTCTCTTACCCTCATATACCACCACCATTAACTTGTCTGATATTCATCTTTCTATTGTTAACCTTCAGAGATGTCCTCACACCACCCCTGTTGGAAAGAACCAGCAAACATTGTATGCCTCTAGGCTAGGCACTTTGCACAGGGTCTCTCATTTAACACATAGTTTATACAGAGTTAAAATAAGTAAGTCTGTTGATTGTTGACTACGTAATAATGACAAAATGTAGATTTGGTCCCATGGATTTCAAAACTCTTAACTTTTCTATTCAAAGTACCATCAGCTTACTCACTTTCCCTGCTCTTTCCATGAAACTTCATACTTCATTCCCATCTGCTTTCTGTGTTCAAGATAGATTTCTTGTTCCTTCTTCCTTCTGGGGCCACTGCGATGCTGGGCTTTCCCCGTCTCAGTTTCAGTGCTAGAGCAACCTCCTCTGGTTTGAGAGTAGACTGTGCATTGCCTCCAACTCTCCAGATTTCTACTCCCTGGAAGAACTGGCCCAGGTTGATTGCACTGATGGAAATGTATAGCATGTATAGTTGTCAATGCTTTCATACATTTGTATTTACAAAAGCCTAAACCCATTAGGGTGCCCTGACTTTGATGTCTTTGATACTAAGTAAAGCACAGCATGTGTTACAAAACTCTTCTTCTTCAAATAATAGTCAAACTGGCTCTTTTGTCGTAGACAAATGAGCTATTGGTGGATAATAAAGCTGCCCAATACTTTGTGAAACTCCACATAATTGCTGGTCAGATGAGCACTGAATATATGAATAACACAGACACGTTCTACACCTTGACTGGAAGGTCAGGGGAAATCTTCAACAGTGATAAGGTAAGAGTTCCTCTGATTTTCACTCCCAGAACTAAACTGTCCACCAAGCCAATGCCCATAACCTTTGGTCTCTTTTTGTTTGGGGCTTGTGAAAGGTAACAAGGAAATTCTTTCCTTATGTATTGTTTGTTAAACACCTACTTAAACAGGAAGAAACAGATAGCAACACCGGGAAAGGTCATGGAGGAAGGGTAGAGTGCTATGCAAAGGGGAATACAAAGTGTTTGACTTTGGTCTGGTCTGATTTAGTTTTCAAAGCAACTGTCATTTAACTGCCAGCAGGAAGGAGAAACTTTGCTATAAATCTGTTTCCTGAAAGCGTCAGCACAAAGCCAGATCAGCATTCCTCTTACAAAAGGAAATAGATTGTGTTTGTTTTATATTGCTGGAGTTGATCCATCTTCTCCAACCTAACATTCATCTCTTCTAATGCCATTAGTTCTGTCTGTTTGTTTTTTATATAAACCCCCGTTTCTTAACTCTTTCTGTGATTTTATTGAGCTGGGGAACAGGTGATTAGACAACAAAAATGTGCATGTGTATAGGCATAGGACCTATACTGTTACATTTCAATGAACATCAATAGTTAATTGATTTTTGAGTGCTTGTTCTAAGCAAAAGTATGGGGATAAATCTTTATTTGTGTTATATAAGGCTCACAATAACCCTGTGAAGGAGGGACTATCATAATCCCTGTTGCTCCAGTGGGAAAGTAGAGAGGCCACACAGTAAGTACCAGAGCCAGGATTCAAATGTGGCTCCAAAGTCCACATTCTTAACCAATCTGCTGTAGTACATGTGTGAGGATGGATGATGCATGGATGGATGGATGGATGGATGGATGGATGCATGGATGGATATATGGATAGGTCACTGAATGGATGGATGGGTAGATACATGGATAGGTCACTGGATGGGTAGGTGGGTGGGTGGGTGGATGGATGGATGGATGGATGGATAGATGGATGGATGGCTGGAGAGATGGCTGGAGGAAGCATGAATGCATGTATGTATGGATGAATGACAGATATGAAGATGTGGCTTTCTTTCTCACAAGGATATACATGTATTTACTTGTTCACCCATTAAACCAATATTACTAAGTCTGTAACATATTGGGATTCCTATGGGAGGAAGAAGGAATTAGCTTCGGTTATTTATTCCACAGATATTTTTACTGTGTGCCTTCTCTGCGAAAACACTAAAGCGAGTGATGAATTTATAGTAGATTAAATAGTTTTGTCCTTATGAAGCTTGCAGTCTGCTGGAGGAGAGTTTGATAATACCTCACCCAGGTTTAGCATGTATAATTGTCAGTAGGACTTTCATACATTATGTCATTTGATCTTAATGAAAACTCTGTAAGGTTAACCAAGTGGATACCTTTATCTCCACCTTAGATTAAGTGACTTACCTGAAATCACATTGCCAATAAATATCAAAACCCAAGGACTCAAGGCTTCTAACTCTAGTCCAATGCTTGCTCCTTCCAGGACAACATATTAATCTTATTTTGTTTTTCACTGGTGTTTTAGGACAATCAAATAAATCTTAAACTCTATGGAGGCAAAACGAACGTAAAAATTATACAGGGGGACTTAATTGCTTCCAATGGTCTTCTGCACATCCTTGACAGAGCCATGGACAACTTAGAACCCACATTTGAGAGCAACAATGAGGTGAGTATTCAGATAAAAGTCACATCAGCCCAGGTCCATTTTCCTTTGTTCCCTGGAGAGTTACATTCAGAGCATGCCAGCACTCTGTGCTTGTGCTTCATCTGTGCTAGAATCTTGAGCATAGAGAAGAAAGGGTAGTTTGTGTATTTTCAATAGAATCCTGGGTATCTCTACAGAAAGAAAGCAGTACATACAACACATATGTGGGAAAGGTCTGATTTTTTTTTTTTTTTACCTTTTTTACGACTGGATCAGACAACTCAGTCCAGTGACCAATTGTCATGAAAATGTGTCCCTCCTGATTTATGGAGGAGGGCAGTTGTTGCGGCAATAAAACTTATTCCTTCCAACCTAAATGATGAGGGCCAAAGGATACTTCAGAACATGCAGATCTGAGCTACTGTTTCAACTACAGCAAACATTCATATGATGCATTGCAGTTGACCAGGTTCATTTCCACAAATCCATACTGACACGTAAACTCTGTCATCAGTCTTTTAACGTTAGGGTTTGTGTTTCCTAAACAACATTATTTTATTTCCTGATCTTTAAGCAAAATGTCTCTTTTTAGCAAACCATAATGACAATGCTACAAACAAGATACAGCAAGTTCAGATCTTTGTTAGAGGTATGCACTTTTCATAATTTTCTGAAAAATATTTATGCCAAGACTTTTGTAAAATTAGCAGGGTTGCCAATTATAAATACATTCTGGGGAATTACTTTAAATATTTGTCCAAGGTAGGCTGTAGATACATTTCATTTCTCAAATGCAGGAAACCAATGTGGGACATGCCTTAGATGAGGAAGGAGTTGGTGGACCATACACCATTTTTGTTCCAAGTAATGAAGCATTGAATAACATGAAGAACGGCACTCTTGATTACCTCCTTTCTCCAGAGGTACTGTATTCTGCATGCTCTGATGGCATCGGGTCAGCAGCACTGCCTCAGTCTGTGTCTATACAGGTTTTATCTAAACTAGGGATAGTAAATAAGTTGCACATATATCACCACCTACCCTCCAGCAACCAAGGCAGACATCACTAATCAATCACAACATTCTGGAACTAAGCTGGGATGTTGCTTCAGTCTCTTCAATAGAATTTCAAATAGCTATGATCAATTAGATTTGACACAGGAAATAAAACATATTTGCAATCCCAGTCTTAAATGGTTTGTCCTGGCTCTTCTAATATTTCTTACTAGTAAAATCAACACTTTAAGTTTCCTACAACTCTAAAACCACCTAGAGAATGAAGCCTGCACTAGGTCATCCAGGGCCAGGACTAGGCTAAACTTTAAAAAGAATAAATGTTATTTTTAGATGCTCCAGCCTTTCCTTTCTATTGCTTTCATCTTTCTCCACTACCGGCTTTCCATTCTCTCACACTCCCCTCTAAAAGGGAGATTATTGACTCCTTCATACCAGGTGTCAAGATCGAAACCATTTAAAGTGTTTATTTTCCCAGAAATAATAGCTTTAACTTGAAGAGGATAGCCTTTTGTGGAATTTTGTTCATTATAATGTCAAGTAGTCGATTACAGAAAGGTCACATGCTTTCTTCCAGTGCCCTGAAACTATGCCACCATCTTGGCAATGGGGAGAGATGATCTATGACTTCATAAAGATCAGTGTTGATTGTATAGAATGTGGAGGGAAGGAGAAAAAGGTGTCCAAATATTTTAGGGTAGTGATTCCCAAAGTGTAGTGTAGTCAGAAATCATCCATGGAGCTTGGTAAGTAGGAAGATTCCAAAGCTCTACCTCCAGCATTCTGGTTTAGTGGTGCTGAGATGAGGCCCAGAAACAGACATGCTGGTAACCACCAACTTTCTAACTCAGATAGCCCCAGCCCATGCTGTCTTGGGAACGCTGAAAATTGTTGCCTGTTAGGTTTAGGAATTCACATGGATATATCCTTTTTTAGAATGTTTTCAGGTATGTATAAGGATATCTTGCTGTCAAAAAACTTAGGTTTTTTTTTTATTAAGAAGGAGATAAATCAAAACGTAATTTCTTGCGTTGCAAACAGATGTTCAACATATGAAAAGATTAGTTACAGATTTCCATAGAAAAGGCCGTATTTCCCAAGGTATTCCAAAATAGGATGATATTTCAAAATATGATTCACACTCAAATTTTATGAAACCTAGCTATTGCAGAAAAACTGCTAGACCTCTCTTTAGAACTCATGTTCATACTTAAAGTAATCTTTAAAAAAAAGATAATATTGCTCCCGTAGGAAATTATTAAAATCCTGAGATTATATGGCCTCCCTGAGTGCATAGCTTCTAATTTGATACGCACTTTAAAAATAATAATAAAGGAGTTCTCAGACCCACTTAAAATTAAAATAAAACCTTTTAACTAGAACCAGAAAAAATCAATCTCATTGCTTTTCTGTCAGGCACCTTTGATCAGAAAACTCTTCTCTTTCTCCTCCCTGTAACTCCTTCCAGTGTTATCTGGAAATGGCTCATTCAGGCTCTCAAGAGTAGATTGTGTACATCTCTTCCAAGCTCTGTTCAATGAGACGACATTCATAGCTTGAAATAAGCCTTTGGTAAGAATACTTGCACCACAAAAATGGCTAATGCATGCCACTACTCCTGGCTTTCAATCTTCTTTCTCTCAAAGGCATATCTTTCTGCCTGCAAAGAATATGAAACTACAGGTCTCTTTGTTCTGAGTTAAAAACTGCTTTTCTATTTCAATTTCTAGGAGAGAAGTACAATCATTTCTGCCTCTTTCCCAGGTACAGAGAGGTTAATTTTTCTCAACCTATAGAAAGCTCCTTCTGTCTTTATCCTTCTTAATAGCTTTATCTTCAGGGAAGAGTACAGGAAATTCCCCCATCAGCTATGCCAGTGAAATGGAAGATAAACTGGCTTCCTTAGAAGAAGGACTTCTAGTGCTAGGTCTTTAGAATGCCATGTTTCCTTCCCAGTGTGTCTTTCTACTTCTCTCGAGGAAAATTTTAGTGTGAAAACCCTCCTATCCCTGCAGAGACCACAGCTTCTGATTACAAGCCCCAGTTTATGGCTTCATCACTGAACCAGACAGAAATAAAAGCAAAGAGAGCAAGACACCTGCCCTTGCCAGTTCACAGACACCCTGCAAGTAAAGTGGGGAAAGGGAGGTGAATTTACAGAGTTCAAGGTCAAATTCTCTCTTTCTGCCTCTGGCACAAAAGAACTTGGGTTTTGTTTTGTTTTGTTTTTACCTAAAACAGCAGGGAGAAAGTGAGTATCCTCACAAAAAAAAAAAATGTATTGCACCAAAAGATTTTTCAACAACAGCAGCACCTGGAAACTTACCCTGTCAATTCGAGCCTTACTAGAGTGGACTGTAACTGAGCAATGGCTCTGAGAGACCCCAGCCAGATAAGGCACAGGCACACACAGTAACGGGAGTGATGCGGATCCATTCCTTTGTCCCTCTCATTCTCCAGTTTCTTGTCAAAAGCATTCTACAATTAATTCCTGAGGCTTTAAAAGGGATTATCTCACTGATAAATGCTTTCCTACAGAAGCATCAGAGGGCTGGAAGGAATTCATACCAGTCCCTTTATTTTGTGGGTAAAACTGAGATGCAGGGATTAAGTGACTTGCTCAAGCAGAACCAGGACTAGATCTCATGTTCCTGAGGGTCAGCTCAGTGCTTCTCCCAGGACCACTAACCCATGCCCTTTAATTTACTGGCACAAATGTTTATGGAAAACTTACTGTATGCCCCACACTGCACTGGCTGGGGAAATGGTGATGGGTGGTAAACAAGCCAGACAGACCCAGCCCTGCCTTCCAGGAGTTTGCAGTCCAGTTCCGGGGCTGTTTCCCAAGAATTCCCACTTTGTCTCACTCCTTCTACCACTGAGCATCAAAGCATATAACATTGCTTCTCCCTGTAAGGCTCCACTTCTGAATACCGTGCAGTAACTGAGACATAAGTTGAGACGTAGAGGCTAGGTGACTTGCTCAAGGTCACATAGTAACAGAACCAGGGCTGCAGAAAGCATCACTTCCAGGGCTGGCTAACCAGTGGTCAACTTCAACATTCTTATTGATAACGCTGCCCTGCACATAATGCTATTGTCTTATAGAGATGGTGGCCATATAACTTATCATTTATGCCTGGTCACTTCTGAAAGTGAATGGAATTGCAGGGACAATAGGCATAGACCAGGGTTGTACCAGACAAGCCAGGATAGGTGGTCTCCCTACTAACAGGTAACTCCCTTGGCACAGTGACCAAGGCCAAATGCAGACAGGAGGCTGAGTAAGGAAACTCAGGTTCAGCAGGGCTTTCTTTCAGCCTGGGACTTCACCCCGTTGCAACCTGTTCTTAGAACATTCAACCTCTTGGCAGTTATTAGGATCTTGAGTTGTGATCCTTCACTTTTGCAAGCCAGAGTGACTGTGGCTGTGCCACTTAAGTAGCAGAACTCTAGGGCTGTAAAGCTTGTAACCCCCATCTCTGACTTAGCTGGGAGATTGCAGATAAACCACAGCAGACCACTGTGGCTGCTGCCTTCTTCCCACAAAGAGCGTGGTCCCCCTGTTTCTCAACTCTGCAACCTCTCTCCAGGGCACCCTCTAGGGGCTGCTCATCCTATCTACAGTCTCCTTTGCTGGGCTAGGACCCTCTTTTCTCCCCTCCTGCTTCAGTTTTACGAAGCATGGCAAACCTTGGAAAGGACTTTGAAGGAGAGGGATGCACTTCTCATGGAAGCAAAAGGTGATCACTCTCCCTATGACTGTATAATCCTAAATGACCAGTATGTGGTCTGACAGACATTTATTGATGGAACAAGTGAAACAGAATCATAAATCAAGGCTGTCTTAGAAAATCTGGAATATGGCCTTAGACACTCAGAGAAGTGATGCAGCAGAGTCACTGAGAGCCTGGGCTAATTCTTAGGCTCATATCCTGAGTTAGCTTTGTGACCTTGGACATGTCTTTGAATCTCAGTATTATCACACGTAAAATGGGTCAACAGGAGTCCTCACCTCACACGGCTGTTGGGAGGATCAAATGAGATGTGCATATTATGCTTTCGGAACAGCCTCTTCCACAGAGTGGGAATTTGGTGAATGTTAGCTATTTGGAGGTGGGATTTCTGTCACCCTGAATTTCCCAGTAGATTATTTTTCTTGATTGTCCAAAGTCATTTGAAGAGGCTTCCACAAGAGTGGGAGTGTTGCATTTTTTTCTTTGACTAAAGAAGTGTTTGGTTCCTTTGCAGGGATCTCGGAAGCTTCTGGAACTCGTCAGATACCACATTGTCCCATTTACCCAGGTTGGCCCCACTTTTCCTGTTGCTACTTTCTCTCTGCTTCCAAGATATCTAACTTAGTCTTGAATTTCAACATTTTGGTGCTTAAAAATGTATGATATTTGTCCTTGATCTGTAGCTCTGAACAAACCTTCAGGCATGAATAATGAGTCCATTCTCAGAGAGATCTTTAAAGCCACGAAAACTCTTGAGATCAAAACTCCCTTTATTTATTGCACTTTGAAGCTTATTTTTTCTTGTGAGGATGTTAAGAACTCAGAGCCCTGTATGTGGCCCCAAACATAGCTGTCTTTTGTTCTCTTCTTATTGCAGCTTGAAGTGGCCACTCTCATCTCCACCCCACACGTCAGGAGCATGGCCAACCAGCTCATACAGTTCAACACCACTGACAACGTAAGTGCACACTCGCCCACCGCTAGCGTCACTTGCACCCATCTTTGCTCTGATAATGACTGTTCATCAGGATATCCTGCCTCTCTGCTAACCCACAGGCTTAAAATCTTTATGATTATTTCATTCATTTGTTACTTCTCTCAGCAACTAGGTACTGAGCAACTACATGTGCAAAAGTCTGCACTAGATGCTGAGAATAAAGGAGTGAAAAAGACAGACTTCTATCCCAGCAGGGAAAACAGACTCTAAATAACTCACTAGGCAATCCATCAATTATTTCATTACAATTATAATGAGTGCTCCCAAGAGGAAGTTCAGAGGTCTGTGAGAGCACAGAACCGGAGGAGTCTGAGAGAGTCTTCAGGCCAGGAAGTCTTCAGCGAGGAGGCAATACTTTGGCCATGCTATGAATAAAGTGAATTAGACAGAGATCAGTAGAAGAGAGTTCTAGACAAAAGAGAGAAAGAGAGTGTGCAAGAGATAGTGCACATGTGCAAAAACCCTGAGGTGGGAGGGAACACAACTAGTTTTTAAAATTCCAAAGAAGACTGCATTATTCATCTAATTCCCTGGGGTTGCAGTATGAACAAACATCCAGAGCACAGGGTTGATGTCTCCCATGGAATCACTGTTGATGGTGATTATTATCTCATTCTTTCAACAAATAGCTACTGAGTTCCTACTGTGTGTCAGCCACTGTTCTAGGTCCTGCAGACAGACCAGTGAACAAACACATGAAAGTCCCTGGTTGTATGGAAAATCGTTCTAGTAAATAAATGATAGAAAATAAGTTAAATGCGTAAAATATATCATCTATTAGACAGTAGCAAGGGCTAAGGAGAAAAACAGCAAAGCAAGGAAGGGGGCCAGAAGATGGGGATGGGGCCAACATCTTAGATAAATACCCAAGAAGCCCTCTTGGAGAAGAAACATCGGAACAAAACCTGAAGGAAATAGGGGAACAAACAGTGTCAATATCTGGAGGACATTCCAGAGGCAACAGCAAGGGCAAAGGCACAGAGCAGCAAGGAGCATGCTGGGCTGTGTGAGGAACAGCAAGGCCAGTGCGGCTAGAGCCGAGGAAGCCACAGGGAGCAGGGCAGGAAAGGAGGCCTGGCAGGAGAGAGAGGACAAGGACGGGGTCAGGTCATGCATGGCCTAGGAAGTCAGGGCGAGGGTCCAGGCTCTTACTTGGAATGAGAGGAGAAGCAATTGGAGAATTTTGAACAGAGGAATGACATGATCAAGCATACATTTTGAGAAGCTAGTTCAATTCAATTGCAATAATCTGGAGAAGACTGATGGTGACTCAGACCAGGGTGGTAGCAGGAACGTGGTGAGAAGTGGTGGAATTCTGAATGTATTTGGTTGGTGCAAAAATAATCGCAGTTTTTGCAATTTTTTTTTAAAAAAATTACAAGACTGCAGTTACTTTTGCACCAACCTAATATTTTGAAACTAGATCCAGCAGAATTTGCTGATGGGTTAAATGGGGGGTGAAGACCAAGGAAGCCAGGATAACTCATGCGGTTTGACTTGAGCAACCAGAAGAATGAAGCAGCCATTAATACTGCAGGGGGAGCTGGTTTCTGAGAAAAGAGGAGATCAGAAATCTTTGCTAATTGGTTCATTTTTTACTCCCTCCACTAAAACATGAGCAGGAACTCATCTATTTGTTCACAGGTGTATCCCTAGCTCCAAAGGCAGAGCATAAGTGAGGTCAATAAATGTATTCAAACGAATGGATCCCTATTTCACCACAGAGGTCAAAGGATTTGCCCAAGGTCTTGTAATACTGGGGTTCAGGGTACCCTCAGCTCCCCTGAGACGACGTTTCTCCAGGTTCTCGGTCTCCTGCCCTCTCAAGAATGAGAGAGGGGACCACGGCGCAGCGCGCAGTAAATGCCAGACTCAAAAGTGTTTGTAGAAAGTGATTTATTTAAAGAGAGAGAGTGACAAGAGAAAGAGAGAGAAACAGCTGACTCTCACACTGAGTGAGAGAACCCAGACAGATGGAATCCAGGAGCGGAAGGCGGCTTCCACAAGAGTGTTAGGGAATAGAGAGAGACGCAGTTTAGGAGGAGAAGACAGGCTTCCACGAGAGAGTGTGGAAGGGGACTCCAGAGGGAAATCCAGGAGAGAGAAAGACGGCTTCCACGAAGTGAGTGTTCGTGGAAGGGGACCCAAACATGGAGTCTGAAGGGGTGCGGAAGAAGGGGACTTTTAACCTGGGAGGAAGCCCCACCTTCTCTAAGACCCCTGGCCAATCAAGGGAGTTCCTTAGAACTTCAGCTGGAGTGATTGACTCTTCGTTTCTTCCAGTGCCTGCAAAATTCAAACATAAACCCTTAAATCTCCCGGTTGGAGAGAGATGGGAGGGGGGCATGGCACTGGAAAATTCTTGCCCTTAAAATTATGCCCTCTTGTGGACCCGGAAAGAGAACACATTCCCTCAGTCTCACAGCAAGTAAATTGCAGAGCTTGAAGAATTCTAATTCTTACTTAGCCCTGCACCTACAAGAAACATTTCTACAAGGGCATCCTTGCCTGGTGATAGTCAAGAATTCACTGAACAGATTCCGTCTTTCCCTGTCAGCCAAACCGTTGTATTAACAACCTACTCTCCAATGAAAAGTCAAGTGATGTTAAGGACATTTTAGCAAAGTTGCCACAGTCTGTCTGGGGATCACTGGCGTTTCTGTGGTACAGAATTAGAGATGTCATTGCTTCTTTCCAGGGACAGATTCTGGCAAATAATGTGGCAATGGAAGAAACTGAGATCACTGCCAAAAATGGCCGAATTTACACACTGACTGGAGTTCTCATTCCGCCCTCCATCGTCCCGATTCTGCCCCATCGATGTGACGAAATAAAGAGAGAGATGAAACTGGTAAGAAAACTAGGAAAATAAGTAAGGGACCCCAAACTGCACCTCAAGGCAGACAGTGTCCCATTCCTCACAATTCTGAGGTGTCAAAGAAAGTTTGACTTCAGGAAGCTTGTCCCCAAAGGGCTTCCGTCTTCATGAAGATGCAGGCGGGTCTGAAGTTCCCATCATAAACCATGAACCACGGTTCCTTGGAATTTCCACAATGATAGATGCTGCCCAGGAATATTGGCTCCTCAGAGCTGCCATAATGAATTACCACAAAGTGGGAGGCTTACCACAACAGTAATTTATTCTCTCACAATTCTGGAAGCCATAAGTCTGAAACCAAGATGGGGTGGGGGGTGGATCTTTTCTGCCCTTCTTCTGGATTCTGGGGGATCCCAACAATCCTTGGCGTTCTGTGGCATGTAGCTGCAAGGGTCTCACTGTGTTGCCCAGTCTGGGGATGACAGATGCATACCACCACACCTGGCTAGTTTTGTTTCTTTTTTCTTTTTTATTATTGAGATGGAGTTTCACCATCTTGCACAAGCTGGTCTCAAACTCCTGGGCTTAAGGGATCCTCTCACCTCGGCCTCCCAAAATACTGGGATTACAAGCCTGAGCCACTGCACCCCACCCACCTCTTCTCTTTTCATAAGGACATCAGTCATTATATTTAGGGCTCACCCTAATTCAGCAGGACCTCAGGTTAGCTTAACTAATTACATCTGCAAAGACCTTATTTCCCAACAAGAACATTCTGAGGTTCCAGGGGACACAAGTTTGTGGAGAGATATTATTTACCCCACTACACCAGAGCTCTGGGATCTGATCGGGGTTTTCTAACTCCTGGGATTTAGGATCAGTCTCCTGCCTCTTCCTTCGCTGCCCCTGTCATCTGGGACATCTTGCTCCAGACTCACAGCTTTACTCTAAGAGGGACTTAAAATCTAATTTCTTCTCAGGTAGCTAGCTGCTCTGGCCTAGCCAATCAACCATCTTTCTACAGTCCTTTTCAGAAAACCAAACTTTCTGTTTCCCTATAAGCTTCTGTACCCTCTAGCCTTTCCTATTTCCATAGCAACTTTTTGGCTCACCTAGTTTTAATCAAAGCATCTCAAATTCCAGTACTACTATACATGCGCTATTTTAGTTCCCATGGAAAACATAGCCCCAAGTTTTAACAACAATAGGTCTGGGGCTTTCTTTTCAGGATGTTTCAGTAATACATCAGTGATTGCTCTCACAATATCCTTGGAACGTGAGCATTAAACAAGGAAAAAATGGTCTTATTTTACTTATTTTTTGTTTTATTGATTCCTCTTCTTGTTATGAAGGCTGGAAATAGCTGGCCAAGCATCTGGCACAGGATTGTGGCTGATTCTTTTAATTCTAGATGTTTTAATTGATGCAATGACTCTAATATGATTTAGGCCATAGAGGACAGAGCTGATCCTCTGTGCCAGTCAGATGCCATCTGGAGAGTTTGATTCCATTATCAGAACCCCTTTTTAAGAGAACAGAAACATAGTCACTTTCCTAGCCAGTTCCCTAGCCACGATATATGTTTGGTTCATTCTTTGGAAACAAGGATTGAGCAGGTGCATCACCTGTTCTAGTTCAAATTGTTCAAAAGCTTATTCACCATCTCCCTAAAGACCAGAATCTAGATATGGATTTGAGCTACAACCCAAAGAATTTTGGTTACATAAGGAAAAGAACTTTCAATAGCTGCCTTAGAGTGAACTCTTCCTTTACTATTTTCTCTATCTTTAAAGTTGAGTCTATTCACTCTACATAGTTTAGAATGGTTTTTAGTGGGTCCATCAAAAGTCCAAATGCATTCTCTGGAACGTATTTAGGACTAGCAAAGAGCAGAAGCAGCTGGTACCTTCTGGAAGTCTCAGTGTTTACTAGACTGAATCCATACCTGCCTTTGGGCATGCATGTTTGGATTTTAGAGGTTTAATAACAACACTGTACTAGTTAGGGTCCCTGCAGTAAAGAGAATCTATCTGAGATGGTCCAAACGAAGAGACTCTAATGATGGAGCTACTGCAGAGATGTGGACAGGGCTAAGGAAAGAAACAAGTTTTGCTGGAGCTTCAAGGGAGAAGCAGGAAGCCACTGCCACTAGGGACCAAAGAGCCCAGGGGCAGGGCATGGAGTTACCTGAACCCAGTGAGAGTGAGAAGCGTGGAAGAGGAGCTGTAGGGATGCTGCCAAAGCAGGGAGGGAGCAGGGATTAAATACTTGACCTTGTTGTCCTCCTACCCACCAAATTCCTACTAGTGACTTACACTGGCCAACACCAATCAGAAGCTGGCAAGGGAGCTTGAGAGACCATCCTTCACAGTCTGCCTTCTGGGGCACAGAACCAGGTGGAGAAGGTCAGAGAGAATTTGGAGAGATTGGAGGCACACACCCAATTCCATCACCCTGGAACCAGTGGAGGAGAATCTAGGAGACTGAAAGGCAGAGATTCAGTGTTTGGCCATATTGCTGCTAAGCTAATTGGAGGACATGTCCTTAAGTCTATAACCAAAGCTAATACTTCATCCTTAGCACAGGTGAATAACTGCAATGTCTCCTCAGAGGCAGGTGCCTTCCTACATGCAGAGAATTGATCAGAAGCATGGGGCCTGTGGACAGGCTGGCTCTGAAAAAAGTAAAGAAAACAGCTGCTCTGAGCAGGCTCAGTTTTCTCTCCCAAACTCCCCCAACCCACCCCCACCCTCAGCAGGGACTTAACTCCTTTTCTCCATGGTCGAGTCATTGGTTGGGGGGTAAGGGGGAGTGGGGAGGCTAGGATCATGGTTGGGGGGAATGGGGGAGACAGAGACCAGGATCATGGCTCAGTGGGGTTTCCTTCACAGAGAGGGAAGCATGAAACCAGGCACAGGACTGTCGCTGGGGCTCCCTCTCCTAGGAATACCTGCATGACCTCCTGTCTTCCCCTCCAGGGCACTTGCGTAAGCTGTTCTCTGGTGTACTGGAGCAGATGTCCTGCTAACTCTGAGCCCACGGTGAGTGTGACAGCTTCATAAAAGCACAGATCCAAGCAACCCCACTGGTGTGGTTTCTCAACCTATCTACCTTCCTTCTTTAGAAGACAGTAATTGCGGCTGGGGTAATATAAGATGGGCTCTTAACCTACTATATGGGGGATGGTAGAAAGAGATCCCACAAACCTGTGTTCGAAACCTTGTTTATTGACCCTAGAGATATTGTTTAACCTTTTTACTTCAATTTTCTTCATCTGTAAATGACAATAATAACAGCAAAAAGATTCACATACATAAAAAAGCAAGCACAATACCTAAATCAAGTAGTCACTCAGTTCCTCTCTCCTTTTTCCCTTTTCAGGCTGTAATATTACAGCTGTCCACTTTTGAGTGGTACTGGCATATTGTGCAGAACCGTCTGTAAACAATTCCTAATATTTGTTCTTCCCAAGCACTCTTCTGTGGAGATATACAAGAAATATCAAGAAAATACTGGGACTATCAATAATGTCCAGGTTTAATTGAATTCTATACACGTTTATTGAGGATTGATCGTATATCAGACATAGTGTTGGTTCCAGAGTCATGAGGATGAATAAGAAATAGTTTTATTTTGCTTTTACCTTGAGAAGCTCCATCTAAAAAGGAAAACAGTTAGTTGTACAATGATCTATCATTCATATGCCAAGCACTCTATTCGTGGTAAAAAGCAAAGTATTCTAAGGCAAAAACGATGATAGAAATTTTTGCCTCTTAAGTTTATCATAAGAAAGAACTTACCGACCAGAAGTGGCATTAAATGCTAGGATAGATCACTAAGGAAGGTTATGAGCTCTTTAATGTGATTCTAGTATGAAGTGTTTAGTAAAGCAAAGCATTAAAATTAAATCGCTGCTGGTGTTCAGGTATTTATTTTGCTTAACGAAGCCATTACCCCTGAGTCCTTCAGGATGCTGACAGTCAGGGAATGTGAGAGGGAAGAGAAGAGGAAATTGTGTTGGCAGGTGTCACAGTGATTCCTGTGTGACAGATATTGTTCTAAATGCTTTATGCAGCAGCCCACGAGGGAGGTATATTATTGCCATAACCAATGGATGATTGGGGCACAAAGGCAAGGAAACATAAACCACCTTGTACAAGGTCACACAGCTGACATGGCAGAACCATGATTTGTTCTGCGTGTTTAATCATGGAGGGGTGGAGGGGGAGATGAGATACATGGGTAGAAGCCAAAAGTAGCCCTTCAATTACCCCTCCCAGGATCCCATGACCCACGCCTGGTTAATTATCCTGAGACACCCCCAATAAAAGGACTGTAGTGCTCCTTCCTAGTGACCTCAGAATTCCTTTATATAGCTAATATTTTAGGATTTTATAGCCTAGGAAGTTCTCATTGCTCTCTTCTTGAGCAAGAGCCTAAGATGAAGGGGTAAACTTGACATCAACAATTATCTAAAACAAGATTTGAGCCAGCGACTAAATTCTTGTGACAAAACTTGCAATCAGCATTATTATCTCATCAATATTTTCTTGCTATTTTACAGATTAGGTAGTTGAGGCCCACAGAGACTACATGACTGTGATCTGAAAGTCAGTACGTGATAAAACCCATTCTCTAGACCTTACACTTACCAGCAGTGTTTCATGGAAAAAATGATTTAACCTGTCTGGGCCTCAGTTTCTTTATCTATAAAAAATGGCATGAAAAACATCCATATAGAATTGAAGATTGATGAACTCCTCTGTGCAATGTGTCTGGCCCATAAACAGTTCTCAGTAAATGTCAGTTCTAGATAATTATGAGTAGGCATTGTTGTTTACAGAATGGAAGGATGCATATAAATCTGCCCCACTCCTAAGAGGAAAACTCAGACTATCACTATTTTGTTTGGCAAATCTTTCAATGAAATGTAGATAGACCCTTTGCTGGCTCTACCACGTCTCTATAGGAGGATCTTAAGGGATGGCTGTAGATCGGAAGGGGAGACTAGACCACATCCAGAATGAATAGAAAATATTTTCTGCTTAGAGACATCTGCCGTGTCATGGAAGAGGGAGTAAATATCCGTGGGCCATGGATGGTGCACACCCTGGCCTGTATTCCACCAGCAAGGGAACAGGCCTAAAGAGGGTGCCCACGCTTCGATGTAGACCCAGCTCTGCTACTGTGGTCCAGCACTCTCTCCTGACTTCAGTGGTGAAATAGAAGTAGAATGGCAAGTGTCTGCAGAGGGTGTGGGTGCCTAAACATGCTGACCGCCATGCTTTCCCTCCTTGGCTTTCTCCCAGGCACTCTTCACACACAGATGTGTCTACAGTAGCAGGTTTAGGAGCCTGAAGAGCGGCTGTGCCCGGTACTGCAATGGCACTGTGAAGGTGAGGACAGCACGGCCAAGGTCCCATCTAGGCCAGTAGGGCCAGGTAGTCCCAGGGCCACACTCTTGGGTCCTAGGGTCTGTGTGGTCACTGGTGGCCCTGGATTGGTGTTGTCTTCCTGCAGAGGAAGCAAAGGTAGATTCTTCAGATGGTGACCTCACCATCCCCTTCGCTGCATCACAGGACAGCCTCCCATGGTTCCCTACCCTCTCAACACCGACACTCGATGCCTCCCCACATGGCCCACCCTCCGCCTGTGGCTCTAACCTGCCTCTCACCCCCATTCCTACCTCAGAGCATGCACACTTGCCATTCCCTGCCTCTGAATGCTCTTCCAGATTTCCCTGAGGCTAACTCAACTTCTGAGTCTCCATTAACCAGGCCTGCCACCACCAATCCACAGTGGCTCCCTAATGCCCACCTGACTTCTGGGCCTACCTGCCACCACCAGATGATAATACTTTGTTTTCCCAGTACTCACCGTTCTCTGTAATGGTTTTGTTTTGTTTTGAGATGGAGTTTTGCTCTTGTTGCCCAGGCTGGAGTGCAATGGCGTGATCTTGGCTCAATGCAACCTCCACTTCCTGGTGTCAAGCAATTCTCCTGCCTCAGCCTCCTGAGTAGCTGAGATTACAGGCATGCACCACTATACCCAGCTAAATCTGTATTTTTAGTAGAGATGGGGTTTCTCCATTTTGGTCAGCCTGGTCTTGAACTCCTGACCTCAGGTGATCCACACGCCTTTGCCTCCCAAAGTGCTGGGATTACAGGCATGAGCCACCACACCCAGCCAGGTCTTGTTTTACTATTTTTTAAAATTCATGCATTGACTTCCCTGACTTAGAACATTGGCTCCACAAGTGTGAGCCTCCCTCTGTCCATTCACACAGTGTTAGAGCCAGGCCAGCACCCAGGGAGGGGCTCAGTAGAGTTGTGGTGACCAGATGACTAGCCATGCCATCAACTAGCACTAGCCATGCCATCAACTGCCAAAGAAAAGGGTGAGCTCATAAGAAAAGGAATATGGTTTAGTATAATCATGGGAATTAAAATGCATCCCCTTTGAGGAAGTGGTGCTCGGCCTGTTTCAAAGGGCAACATGCATTTTGTTTCTCAGATTCCAAAGTGCTGCAAAGGCTTCTATGGACCCGACTGCAACCAGTGTCCAGGAGGCTTCTCAAATCCATGCTCGGGAAATGGACAGGTGAATACCGAAGACTGGCCCTCCTTAAGTCAAATCAAAAAATGATTTTTAAAACTTCTAAATGAAAATATGACACAGTGCCAGCTCCTCTTCCCAGGAAGCAAAAGAAATGATCCCTTACTAAAAGAATAGCAGGGGTCTGTAGCAGAAGGAATCTGGGTCTGGGATGAGGGGATGGGAGAGATTCCTGTGATGCCTCTAGTCTCTGCCTTGCTATTGCAGGCTGCAGGACCTTGAGCAACTCAGCAAGGATCTCTGGGCCTCATGTTCCTCCTGTGGGAGATATCAGGGTTGACCTGCACTGATCTTCAAGACTCCTTCCAGAACTGAGATTTTATGACAGCTAAAAAATAGCTCTGTCTCGTGATTGCTTTTTTGAACCTGGAAGCAAAACCTAGTGAAATGTGACAGCCAAAACTTAACTCATCTAGCTTGGAGGCAAAAGTAGCTGTGGTTTATAAAGGGAAATTATAGATCTGTGCATTTAATAAATCCACATTTAAAACATGGCTTTTTCAAGGGGCGAGTACAGCCATGAGTGGGGACACCACGCAGACAACGAGAATAGGGAGAGGCCAGTACTAATGACTGCAGCCAGGGGTTAGAAAGGCCCCACACCCAACGCTGCTGTCAATCAGCATGGACGTGACCTTGCCAGGATTAGGAAGGTGGGAGGCAGATATGTTTACCACTGAAGAGAGAAAACACTGCAGTTTGGAGTCACAGAGCTGAGCAAGTGAGAATGTAGAGAGAGAAAGGCCAGCTACTCATTCTGGAGGCGCCTGTCTTATCACTTATCCCTTAAGCATTGTTGAAAGGTTCCCAGTTCAGCATTGTGACACCCCCTTGAGTGACTTCCCTTAAAGTTCTAAATCCTGGCTCGGGATTCCCAAGCTGGGCACTGCTTTAGCATCCTCCCTGATGTCACACAACTTCACTTTCCATGAGAAGTCCCAAAGGGTCATGTCAAGTGAGATTTAATCTGAATTCAATGAAATCAGGCTGTGAAATGAAAACAACTGAGAAGTATGTGTCCTAACGGCCCACGGGGTCTGCCTTTGTTCCCAGTGTGCAGATGGCCTCAGTGGCAGTGGGATGTGCATTTGCGAGGAGGGCTTCCAAGGCTCCCAGTGTCAGTTCTGCTCTGATCCCAATAAATATGGACCTCGGTGTAGCAAAAGTAAGTGGCCCTTCCAGAGCTTCCTTCCACTCCTAAGCAAGGTTCCCTCTGGCACTGCAGCAAGCTACTGGTGCAGGGCTGGTGTCTCAGGACCCCTTTGCTTGGGGTATGCCGTCATCACAGAGTGTTCCTTAAGCTTTGGTTCTCAAACTGGAGCATGTGTCAGAGGGCTGAGCCCTGAGCCCCGCCTGCAGTTTCTGATTCAGTAGGGCCCCAGTGGTGTTCAGAATTTGCATTTCTAACAAGTTCCCAGGGGGTGCCAACACTGCTGGGCTGAGAAGCACACTTTGAAGACCACTGTCCAAAGAGTTCTCCACATTCTTGAAGTGATGGTGGGCTCTGCAACAAGAAACAGATTCAGGCCAGACACAGTAATCCCAGCACTCTGGGAGGCTGAGGCAGGTGGATCACTTGTAGTCAGGAGTTTGAGACCAGCCTGGGTGACATAGCAAAACCCCATCTCTACTAAAAATACAAAAATTAGCCATGTGTAATGGTGGTTACCTGTAACTCCAGCTATTCCAGGGGCTGAGGCAGGAAAATCACTTGAACCCAGGAGGCAGAGGTTGCAGTGAGCCAAGATCAAGCCACTGCACTCCAGCCTGGGTAACAGTGAGACTTCATCTCAAAAAAAAAAAAAAAAAGAATCAGATTCACTCCCTACCTTTTAGGCAGACCTCGTCCATCAGCTCTTTTCTTTGCCAGGTGTGTGACCTTGGGCAAGTTACTATACTTCCCTAGGTCTCAGTTTCTTCATCTGTAAAATGGGATATAATAATATCAAGTGCCTTTTAAGGTTAGTACAAGTTATAAATAAAAATCACTTGCCTTAGAGCCATACCTAGTACAAAACATGTGCCACAAATATTATCTCACTATTATTGTTGTTGCTGTTAGTCTAAGTACAGTGACATAGACATAAATATCAAGAAGCTTGTAAAATATGTAGAAAGATCCACCACAATAGGCACTGAAAAACATGAAGTTATGCAACCTCGGAAAATGCATTCTGTTCTTTAAAATGACATCCTGTGTATATTTAAATAAATATATGTATATTTTTGACATATATTTCTAAGCTAACAGCTCGTTATGGAGTCAGACCAATCTGAAGTCCCCATGCTCCAGCCTACCAACCGTCTGATCTTAGAAAACGGCTCTCAATTTCTTGACCTATAAAATGAAGATAATAGTGGTACCTACATTATAGGTTTCTGGCAGGGTTAAGTTAGACTGTAATTTGGGGCTTTTAGCACCAAGCAAGTCATCAATAAGCAAAGCCGCTTCTGTTACTATCGCTACTAACTCCATGCGTTTGTTATGAAACACACAACCCTTCTGCTCTCCTACCTTATTTGAGCTTCACAAATAACTCTCAGGACGGATGGGAAAGCAGAGCACAGCAGGTTCGAGGCTGCTGAATCCTTTCCAATGTTCTTTTTGCCAAATTAGATTTCCATATTAGAGGAAGAAAAAATCAGGGTTTATCCCAAGGCCTGATGACGTCGGCATTTGTCTGAGGCCAGCCAGGCGGGACACCAAGGCTGGAATGGGACGATGGGCTTCTAGCTGCCACACCTCTCATTCCAGGGCTACAGCAGCACACAGTCTCACACAAGGGTCTCGTTCCTTGCAAATAAGGCACTGACTTGACTAAAATTGTATAAAAACTGTTGTTTGCTTTAAATCCGGCTGTGGTTTTCCAGCCCCACTCACTAGTGTCTGTCTCCTCTTTCCTGGATATTGGCTCCAAGCACCCACACTAATTCCTCTCCCATGGGCCCCTTCTGGGGCTAAACGCCAGATTCCTTTATTTCTGATCATTTTCCAAGCCCCCCAGTCCCTGTCATGTGCCTTTGAGAATCCCCATGTCCTTCTTTTCACTCCCATATGTATGGGAACCTGAGTCGGAAGAGGCAGCCCGTGTTGTGATTTTTAAAAATACCTATAATTGAAAGCAAATGCAGCAACTAAGGTTGAAGATGATAACAGTGATATAGAAATGCCAGTTCATATAATGATCTACGGTGTTTACACAGTCACAAACAGAAATGGACTTTGAATCTCGATTCAAGTTTCTCCCTGGGAATTTAGCAGAAAGTTGGGCAATTTGCTTCCTCTCTTTGGGCCACAGCTTCTTCATCTGAAAAATGGGGGTTATAAAAGTACCTACTTGCTGAGACTGGTGACTATTAATGAGATGGTGCATGTGGAAGGCTGACCCAGTGCCTTGAATCAGGTCAGTGCCCAAATATCGCCCATTGTTTATCATTGGTTTCCTGTGATAGAGTGAAAAACAAACACATTCGCTATACATCAGGAGCCCTGCCAGCATGGAAACCACTTCTGTTTATTCCAGAATATCTTCATGAAAGGTGGGAAATTTCCAGGCTAAACTCTCCAACCAGGAAGTAGTTGAAAATGGAGCTCCCTGGCCTCTTTCAAAGTGTCACACCCTCTTCTTCCCCACACCCCACACACATATAGATAAAAAGGAGTTATTTTTTCTTTCCTTCTTTTTTTTTTTGTTGGAGACAGGATCTCACTCTGTTGATCAGGCTGGAGTACAGTGGTGCAGTCATAGCTCACTGCAGCCTTGACCTCACAGGCTCAAGTGATCCTCCCACCTCTCAGCCTCTCCGGGAACTGGGACCACAAGCGTACACGATCATGCCCAGCTAATTTTTGTATTTTTTGTAGAGACAGGGTTTCACCATGTTACCCAGGCTGGTCTCAAACTCCCAAGCTCAAGCAATCCTCCCACATCAGCCTCCTTGAGTACTGGGATTACAGGCATAAGCCACCATGCTCAGCCTCAAAGGAGTTCTGAGACCAAGTTCTTCCCTCCTGTGTGGGACAAGTAAGCTCTCCCAGGGCTGTCCCAGGCATGCTGAGAACACTTGAAACTCCAAGATATAGCAGCCCGAGTCTTCTTCCTGCTCAGCCCCCAGACTCTGCTTTGACAAGAGTGAGTGGGGGGTGAGAGGAGGTGGTCCCTGTCCTCCACCAGGGTGCTCTGCCTCAGTGCTCGGCTTGTCCCCAAGTCCTGGACGGATGTCCCTCCTCCTCCTCTTTCAGAATGCCTGTGCGTTCATGGAACATGTGATAACAGGATAGACAGCGACGGAGCCTGTCTCACTGGCACATGCAAAGACGGCTCCGCTGGGAGACTCTGTGATAAGCAGACCTCAGCCTGTGGGCCCTACGTCCAGTTCTGTCACATCCACGCCACCTGTGAATACAGCAATGGGACAGCCAGGTAGGTCTGTGAGGGGATGGCCCTTAATGACGCAAAGCCACTGTGTTACCTGTAGACGGAACCAACCCATATCTAAACTCTGAACTGAGGCCTATTATCTCTAGCTAATAGTGTGGCATTTGCGAAAACAACCTCAGTCTGAGCTGGGTTTCAGTTGCAGCTCTCCCTGCTTTGAAACTTACCAGCTGTGTAACTGTGGGCAACTTACTTAACCTCTCTGAACCTCACTTTCCTCAACAGTACAGTGAGGATGATGATACCTACCAAGCAAGGCAGTTGTGGAGATTAGCAGAACTGAATGGAAAATCACCTAGCACCAAGACTAGCACATCAAAGATGTTCTGTCATGGAAATGATCATTATTATCACCACATATGTGAAAGAAATGAAGATTTGCCCACCAACTTTCCAGCCTTTGAAAACACCTTTATTTTTTAAGGCTGTTAACAATTGCTCCCCTGTTAAAGGCATCTTGCAGGAAACTGGGTCTTTAATCAATAGATTGCCACTTGTTTCCTTAATATTGTCCAGCAGTCTGCAGTGGGTTTGAGGTGGAAAATGCCAGAGGAAATTTACATCTCTGGAAATATCCAGCTCCAAGGCAGTAACCACCTAAAATATCCTGGGAAATGAAGAGGATGTCTGGAATTCCTGGCCCTATTCTAACACCACTTTTCTTAATTTTTATTTACACAGTTATTTATTTTGGTCTGCCTCTCCCACTGTAGGCTATAGGAGACACGAGACTGTCTCGTTTCCACAGTTGTACAATAAAAATGCCTTTTCCTAAGGAGTTAGGATCTATATCAGTGCATAAGGCAAAACCACATGCAATCAAAATTACCCTGGAAACCTATGAAATCATCCACAGAGGACTGTCAGCATGGGTCTCTATGAACTATACTGCCTTAGGTAAATCAAACATTATTGGAACAGATGACCCTATTTCTTCATTTGGTCACTAGATACATGAAAAAGATATTTTTTACATTTTTGTAAGGCATGTATGACTGAATTTGCAGTAGGACTTGGGGGTGCGATGTCCCCAACATCTGTCATAGAGCACTCAATAAATATTGAACAGATGAATGAATGAATGAACGAACGAATGAGCCACATTTAATAGTGAAAGTATCATCACGATACATTTTGAGAGGATCATCTGGAAAGGTAATGGGTCAAGAATCCAAGTAAGCTCACAGGAGAGGCACTTGGGAATGTGGTGTTGGGGGTAAATAAAACCTTTGAGGGGGCAGATAAGGGGAGAGGTGAAGTCTCACCAATTGTCATTTTCAAGTATTTTAAGAGCTGTTGCATAGAAGACAGAGTAGAGCTCTTCTTTGCTGAACCAGAGGTAATAACTAGTATTGAGCAGGGAGAGTTCTAAAGAGACAGGTTCTGGTAAAATAAGATCAGAGAAGCTGCCAGGTGTTGCGCCTTATGATCTGCAAGTGCTCTGCTAAACACCCCGTGTGCGTTCGCTCATTTAACCTTCAGCCTCATGTGGGAGGTGTTAGGCCCATCTTCCTGATGAGAAATAAGGTCTCAGTTGTTAAGAGACTCGTGCAGGGTCACACAAGTGCTGAGAAGTGGGTGGGCTTCATTTCCACCCAGGCATATCTGATTGCAGACCCCGGGAGTACACCGACCACATTTGAGCACTGACTTCCTCCACAGCAGCAAACCATGGAGCCATTTGGCCAGGAACTGGCTTATCTCTAGTTGGCTGGCTCTCTTCTGGGTCGTTGGTGCTTATTCTGGGGCTGATTTTGCACACTCCTTTGCAGCTGCATTTGCAAAGCAGGATATGAAGGAGACGGAACTGTGTGTTCTGAAATGGACCCTTGCACAGGACTGACTCCGGGAGGCTGTAGCCGCAATGTGAGTACTGGTCTTTATTTCCAACTTGCCTGGTTTCTTGTTGGCTTTTTTCAGTTGGTTGGTTGGTTTTTTTAGGAAATCCTGAAGAAAGACGTTCCACAGGTCAGTGTCTGATCACTTTCCATATGCACAAAGGATTTGTGTTTAAACTTTGATTTTTTATTTTATTTTGAGACAGGGTCTCACTCTGTCACCCAAGCTGGAGTGCAGTGGTGCAATCATAGCTCACTGAAGCCTCAAACTCCTGGGCTCAAGTGATCATTTTACTGAATAGGAAACTGGGGTCTGGGGGAGTTCAGTGACTAAGTTCTGTTGTTGGTAGGAGTGTAGCCAGAACCTACCATCGTTTTCAATTATCACCACCCCTACCTGACCCTAGTCACCTTCATTCCTTACCTATGGTTTAGTAACTGATTTCTTTGCTTCCTCTCTTACCTACCCACAGTGCATTCCCCACCCACAGCCAGAGTGGCTTGAAGTGAATCAGATCGTGTTTTTCCCAGGTTTGAACCCCTTCAGTAATTTCCTCTGGCTCTGAGGATAAAATCTAGATGAAATCACCTGACCCCAGTCTACCAGATTCCCTTTGAATGAGCCTCATCCTAACCCCATCCACCTCAGCCTCATCTCAACATTGTATCTTCTACCTCTCTCTCCTCATTCTGTCCTCCAGCCTCCTGGCGAGGCTCCTCCTGAGAGTCCTGGGAGCTGGTATTGTGGAGCTTGGGTTCCCACATTATACAGACCTGGGCTCAAGCCTTTTTATAACTGTATGACATTGGGCAACACCTGTTTCCTTAGCTGTAAAATAGAGATAATAACAATACTTTTCTCAAGATGATGGTTTACACCTGCAAAACAATATAAATAGTCCCTGGCTTAATAACTGTCAGTGATGTTTAGTGGCCATGAGCTGGCCAGCTCCTAGCAATTTTGTTCTTTAAATGATCTAATCTTTGCATGAATTTCAATGCAAATCAAGCATTGCCACCTTTCTCAATGAAACGTATGTCTGGAAATCCTCTCTTTTGGAATCATATGGCTGGACTGAGGCTTCAGAGGCTTTGCTTTTTCTCTTCCTCCTGCAGGCGGAATGCATCAAAACTGGCACAGGCACCCACACCTGTGTGTGTCAGCCGGGCTGGACAGGGAATGGGAGAGACTGCGTGGAGATCAACAACTGCCTGCTGTCCAGTGCAGGTGGCTGCCACAACAACGCAACCTGTTTGTATGTGGGTCCCGGGCAGGTAGGTTGGACATGATAGGAGCAAACAGAAAGCAGGAATCCTGCAGTGACTTTTTTTCCCCTCAGGACACAGAAATACTTTGACTAGAACTTACTGCAGCTTTTTTCAATCATTTGTGGCAGTGAAAATGGGTTCATTACCACAACAAACCTATGTCGGGGTATTATCCCTTGCTTATAGAAAAGGAAATTTAGGCAACATGAAGCTAAGCTATTTGCATAAATCACATTGAAAATAGATGATAGTGCAAGATTTGCACCCAAACAGTCTGACTCCAGGGCTGCCCTCTTAGTCACCACCCTGGACCAACCTTACATTTCTGTAGATTTGTAACATATTGATCACTTTCACTCACTGTAATTTAATGGAGAACAAGGCAGACAAGGCTACTGCTTGGAAATTAATCAGCTCCAGGAGAGGTGCTACCAGCTACACTAGGATTGTGGCCATGGAAAAAAAGAGGTGACGGATAAGGCTCCCTCCCCCCGATCCATCCCCACCTCTTCCACCTCCTCCCACAGGTAGGACCAACAGGTGTGTTTATAAGGCTAAGAAGGTCAGAACACGTGGAAGACAGGAACCGGGATTTGAAGTCAACCCCCTTATCTTTTCAATCTTGATACAGTTTCTCATTTTTATGTTTTAGGCTGAACTTTTTTAAAGACCTACAAATTATTTTCAGCTCTTTGAGAAATGTATTTCTTCCCATGATGAGGGCACTGTTTGAAGAAAGCCTAACCTTGCTTACCATGATATCTCTCACTTGACCCTGAACCTTTTGGTTCTCACACCTCTCATTTCTGTGCACAAGTTAATAATCAGAGAAACACAGAGCTTGGGTGGAACTTGATGAGATATTAAAGTCCACCTCCTACCTTCCCTTTTCTTCAGGGAGGAATTTACCCAGAGAAATGGAGATCTGCCCTATTTAAAGATATCCAAGAAGGAAGTTCCTAGGGCCTCCCTCTGTGGCTTTAGGCATCATTCCTACTCCCTTCTCCATCCTGCTGGGAATGAGAGATGGAACATCTGTCCTGTGGGCCAGTGCAGGGCTGGACACTTATGCAGAGACAGAAGTGTCAGACACTCATAACTACCAAAGATAGTGATATATACAGAACTCTTCAAAGAGACCCCCACAGGGGGTTAAAAGGTGGTTAACATGATTAGGAACAAGAGTTAAAAAAATGGAACTGCTTGGCTAAGAGCATAGCATGATCCCACCCTAGCCCACCTCCCACTTTTGAAAACTTATGAGAGTTGGAAGCACTAGACCCAGGCAAAGGCTCAATGTTGACGTGCGTCTATATACAGCTAGGGTGAACTATTTCATTAGACCACAGAAGGTGCTTCTCAGGGAGTGACAGTTGGCAGTGGGACAGGGATAGAAGGGGGATCTGTGTCAGGGAGAAATCTTTTGGTTATAATGGAAAACTCAATTACTTGTGCACTACTTGTGGAAATGTAAAATGGTACAGCAACTGTGGAAAGCAGTACTGTAATTCCCCCAAAAATTTAAAAATAGAATGACCATATGTTCCAGCAATTCCATTTCTGGGTCTATCCCCAAAAGAATCAAAAGCAGGGACTCAAGCAGATATTTAAACACCCGTATTCATAGCAGCATTATTCACAGTAGTCAAAAGATGAACATAGCCAGTGGCCACTGGCATGTTAATGGGTAATCAAAACATGGTATATGTATACAACGGAATAGCAATCAGCCTTAAAAAGGAAGAAAATGCTAACACATGCTGCAACATGGGTGAACCTTGAAGATCTGTTGCTAAGTGAAATAAGCCAGAGACAGAAGGGCAAATACTATGTGATTCCACTGACCTGAGGTTCCTAGAGTAGTCAGATTCATAGAGACAGAAAGTAGAATGGTGGCTGCCAGGAGCTAGAGTGGAGAGAAGAATAGGGAGTTATTGTTTAACAGGTACGGAGTTTCAGTTGGGGGAGATGAAAACAAGTTTGGAGACAGATGATGATGATGGTTGTACAAGAATGTGAATGTGTTTAATACCACTTAACTATACATTTTTAAATGGTTAAAATGATACATTTTCTCATATATATATACTTCAATTCTTAAGAAAAAGTTGGTTTAAAAAGAAAAGGGAATATTTTGGCCCACGTGTTATGAAGTCCATATGTGGATCTAGCTGCAGGTACAACATGATTCAGGGCTCAGAAGACAGCGTAAAGGGTCTGTTTCTGGCTCAGCTTCTTCCCAGGTGCCTGGGGTAAGGGATGACCTCACCCTCACCATTGCAATACTTAGTTAACCGGAATGGAGTATGTTTTCTGGTAACTTCCTCCAAAAACCCAGGATTCCTTCTTTCATCGACTCAGATTGAGTGCATCCACCACCCATCCTCATTTCCTGCCACTACCATCAGCCCTTGTGCACAATTACAGAAATCAGGCCAGAGGAGGCCCAGGGTGTAAGATACAGTGACAAGCACAGGCCAAGGCCCTACACCCTACCCTGGGGTGGAGGAATTGGCCACATTTTTTCATATGGACTAGGAGAGGGGGAATGAATGATGGTGTCCCCAGAGCCAAATGGTGTGCAGTTTCCAGGAAGAGAGATAACAGATGCTAGGCAGACAAAATAAAACAGATGTTCCCATATCTATTCATTTGCACATTCATCTAACACCTCTCAAGTGCCTACGCCCACTCAGCCACTAAGCTCCGTGGTGAGGATAAGAGATTACCATGGTCAGGGCCCTCCGCCAGACGTGAAGAAATGCGATCTTGTGCAAGGCGACAGACATATATATATATATAAAATGCTAAAGTGTTAAATGTTATAAAAGCCACATAGGGTCTGGTTGTTCCACAGTGTCTGAGGGCTGCTTTCCTGTTTATCCATCTGATTTCTCTGACATCAGGGTCTGCTCATAGGTCTGAAGGAAATTAGTTTTAAAATGTGGCCCTAGGCATCCTAATTATGAAAAAGATCACCTCAGTCTTATGTCTTGCCAAGCACTCGGGAAATGATTGCATTCATATTTGATGCACTTGAGTTGGCAGACTGCACTTGAGAAAAGGAAAAAAGTATCTTGGTGTCTCCATTAGCTTTCTGGGGCTGCCATGCAAAGTGCCACAAACTGGGTGGCATAGAACAACAAAAATGTATTGTTTCACAGCTGTAGAGGCTGGAGGTCTGAGATCAAGGTGTCATCAGGGCTGGTCCCATCTGAGAGCTGTGAAGGAGAAGCTGTTCCATGGCGCTCTCTTAGTTTCGGGTGCTTTGCTGAAACTCCTTTGTATTGTTTGGTTTGTGGACCCATCACCCTGATCTCTGCCTTCATATTCAGATGCCTTTCTCCCTGTGTGTGTATCTGTCTCCAGATTCCCCTTTCTATTAATGTAAGGATACTGGTCTTACTGGATTCAGCCCACCCTACTCCAGTATGACCTCATCTTAACTAATACATCATAACCCTATTTCCAAATAAGTCACATTCTGAGGTACTAAAGGTCAGGACTGCGACCAATGAATTTGGGAGTGAGGAGACAGTTGAACTTATAACAGTATCTGTCTCCTTTCTGCTCTGTCTTCCTTTCTACAGACAAACTTGAAAAACATCCTGATGGGGAGTTGGGAAAAGAAGGGGTCTCTCTGTGGTGTTCTATCAGAAACAGAATGGACCAAAAACCCAGGATGCATTCTCTCTCACTGACTCAGATTGAGTGTGTCCACATCCATCCTCATTTTCTGAAGTCCCCATCAGCCCTTGTGCACAATTACAGAAATCAGGCCAGGGGAAGATCAGGACTGCCCTCATATCTAGGATTGCCCTCAGCTGGGATTAGTTGGCTTGGAAAGTTTTAGACTTTCCAAATAGGCACACACCTTAATTACCAGGAATGCTGCTTTAAGAAGACAAACTGTGCTGGAGCCAAATGATCCTAAATTGAACAAAGTGACTTACAGGCTAGCAATGGCCTCATGTATGCATCTCCACCAAGTAGATACCCCATAGCTTGCTTAACCTTTCTCATTTAGATAGAAGAGCCACCCAACATGATGCTTTTTAGGGCCCAAGTCCTCTCTGAGACTCTCTGCATAGGTCCCTCTGGAGTAAAGAATTCAGAAAGAGAGTACCAATGAACTCTCAGAAGGGAAAATGTAATGTAGAATCTGGAGACTAATAACTCTAGAATCTGAAGTATATCAAGCAAAAGACATTAATGCTGTTCTCTGGGAAAACCAGACAGCTTCAGTTTCCAGAGTATATTTCTCAGTGCCTTGTGTGGGCAAGACATGGAAGGCACTTGCTTTCAATAATCCCCTTGACTCTGTTCTTAAAATTATAGAATGAGTGTAAGTGTAAGAAAGGATTTCGAGGAAATGGGATTGACTGTGAACCAACAACTTCATGCTTGGAACAAACCGGGACATGTCATCCATTGGTGAGTTATTTAACTTTGGTTTTCATTACTTTAAAAAGAAATGCTTGAGAAAGAAAGATTATTTCCTGTCTTGTCTAGTAATGAACAAAATCTCTTACCCCTAAAAGGGAATCTCTAAGCAGAATGTGAGTAGTTATTGCAACTCCCACTTCATTCCAAAGCTTGGAAGAACCAACATATGACTGCCAGGTAAAATGCAGAAGTCCTGGTTAAATTTAAATGTAAGAAGCAAATCATCTTTAAGCACAAATAAGTCCCAAATATGGCATGGGACAAACTTATACTAAAAATTATTCACTTTTCACCTAAAATTGAAATTTCACTAGTCATTCAATATTTTTATTTGCTAAATCTGGCACCTCTAAACCAATAGTTTAAAGGATAGTTTAAGAGGTAACTGGGCTTCCACTCTAAATGTCACAACAGAGTTTTAAGTTATCGGCAAAAATGCCCATTCAGAGGCACATGGTGCCTTGTTTCTCAATTTCAAAAGATCAGGCAAAGGTATTAGGGCTGGGAGTGGTCATGCTTTCAAAAGAACATCGCTAAGCACCAAACATCAGAACCAGTGAAATCTGAAGCCTTAGTCACACTATGTGGAGGTAAGTAACAGAATCCATGCGGAAATTTGTTAGGAGTATCCCCCGGTAGCTCTGGGAATCCAGAGGCAGGAAGTGCGACTAGACTTCCCAAGAGCCCAGAACCAGGATTGAAGATATCAGGATCATCAGAATCTAGGCAGCTTCTTTCCCCAGTCCTCTGAGATGATGGAAACTCTCATTTCACTTCCCTCTGTGCATTTTCTTTCTCTCTGCCTCTGTCTCTCTCCCCCAGCTTGTAGTGCTTCTATGTTCATCTTGAGGTAAATGGTTCCCCCACCATCAGTGATGCCCTCTAATTTATCAGCACCCCATATCCCAATTCAAAATCATAGAGGAAAGGATCTAACTGGCCCAACTGGGCCCAGGTATGCACATAAGAGTCAGTCAATTATGGCCAAGAAGTAGGGTTGTTAAGAACACAGCTGCCACTGCCCACCCCTAGTACATATGCAGGGTGGGGCTTGGGGGACTAATTCTTGTAGAAGAAAAATGAGGAGGGAGGTGCCCCCAAGGTGTCTGTTGCCCAAGAGTCTCAAGAGCATTTTACAAAGCTAAAGGAGCTCTAAGACTCCTGCTTGATTTAAGCGCAACCAAGCCCTGGCATTCTAAATGTGTAGCTATTGCAAGTTTCACTCCATTCCAAAGCTTGGAAGAACCAACGTAGGGTTGCCAGATAAAATACAGGATACCCAGTTGAATGTGAATTTCAGATACACCAAGTATGTGTCGAAAAATCTTTCAGTACAAGTATGCCCTAAGTATTGCATGGGACAAATGTATACTCAAACTTACTCATCATTTATCTGAAACTCTCATTTGACTGTACATCCTGTATTTTTTTAATTTGCTAAATCTGGCAGGGATGAGAATAAATAATTTCATTGTGATTAAATAATAGCTGTATCAAACATGCAGACAGGAGACTTTTATTGCAACACTAAATGGTCTATGGATTACTTATACTATCTTTCAGCCCCAAATTTGCAGTTCTCACAGTAGATGGAGACTGTTGTCTCATAGATGTAACTTAGGCCTAATGTTTTCACTGGGGTAACAAACCATTTCTTTTATCCTGGTTTTCTCAGGCAAACTGTCAGTTTACTACTTCTGGTGTCTGGAGCTGTGTTTGTCAAGAGGGCTATGAAGGAGATGGCTTTCTGTGCTATGGAAATGCAGCAATAGTAAGTCATCTATAATGAACTCAAGTATACAATCATAAAGACAAAACCCTTTTTAAAAAACTTCTTGGCTAAGTTGCCTTTAAAGTGATCTATTGACATATTTTTTGCTGCAGGAGATTTTTACACGAAGCAAGCTGCTTCTCGCAGATGACGTACATGCTCTGTGGGTCACATATTTTCCACAGGCTGAAGGCAGCCAGCTTTTATTTGGCAGCTTCTGTGCACCAAGCAGTCCTTACTTCTCTTTCTTGATATTCTACCTCTTTCCATTCTCAGACTTCCCAAGGGAGCAACCAATTGACCTCTGCTGGGTTCACTGGGCTCTCCTGTCTGGGCTGCCCTTTGCTTACCCTTTGTGTGTGTGTGTGTGTGTGTGTGTGTGTGTGTGTGTGTGCGCACAAACCAGGCATCTTGCTAAGTTTTTACCATGCAGCAACACCCCATTTAAATCTTACAACAATCTTCTGGGGTTATGCTACTATTATGCCCATGTTACAGGTGGGTAAACTGAGAGGCTTAGCAAACTTGCCCAACACCCTTTAGCTCCAGAGTGAGGAATCCAGCTGATAGCTCTGATAGCTGTCAAGTGCAGAGCACGAATACTTAACCACCAGTGCAGAACATTCTATCTGTACAGCATGGGCCACACTAACTCAGCATTGCTCCTACATTTTTCTATTTTGACCATAAATTTTTTTTTAATGTATTGAGGTGAAATATACATACATACATTTTTACCATTTTTATGTGTATAGCTCAGTGGTAATAAATACTTACATATTCTTTATTTTCCTTTCATCCTCTCCCTCCCCCTTCCATTCTTGCTCTCTGGTAGCCACCAATCTCCTCTCTGTCTTCATGAGATCTACATTTTTATCTCTTGTGTGTGAGTGAGAACTTGTGATGTTTGTCTGTCAACAACCATAAACTCTTAAGAGATTATCTCTGTCTTGTTTCCTACATCAGTCCCATTGGTTGTAAATATTTGTCAAAATGAGAAAGTCAGTTGACAAATTTCCTCATCACTTTTTATTCAACTATCTGGCAGTTGGGTTCCTGCCTCTCCTCTCTGCTGAAATCACAAGCCTAACAATCCCCAGGACCTACAGCCTGCACTAAGAGCCTTGCCCTTGGGAGGCCCCTTCCACCCTTCCCTCTCACTGTCCACTGTGTCTTCAACTCACCGAGTCAGGCCAAGAAGCTGTTTCCTGACACCCAGACCATGACACGTAAATCACATTTTCTCTGCACTGGCCACAAACCCTGTTTCCTAAAACCCTAAAATCCTGTTTTCACAATGTCCCCTTCCTCCCACGAAAAGCAAAATTAAGTCCTCAGCTTGGCTCTCTGGGCGTCTTCATATAGACTCCACTCTTGTTTTTGTTTTTGTTTTCTTAAGACAGGATCTCACTCTGTTGCCCAGGCTGGAGTACAGTGGCATGATCATGGCCCACTGCAGCCTTGACCTCCCCAGATTCAGGTGATCCTCCTTGGGACTATAAGAATGTGCCACCACACTCAGCTAATTTTTTATTTTTTGTAGAGACAGGGTCTCACCATGTTGCCCAGGCTTGTTCTCAAACTCCAAGGGTTTCACATACCTCAGTCTCTGAAAGTGCTGGGATTACAGGCCTGAGCCACCATGCCTAGCACACTCGTTTTTCTTCTCAACAGCCGTCCCCTCCAGTTTAGCTGCTGCCTCCCCAGCTCCAGGCCCACCACGTTCTTCTCTCTCCTCCCCAGCTCTGGCCTTCCCACCAGCACCTCAGCTCTCCTCTCCCTTAAAGTGTCCCCTCTAAGGGATTACTCAAGCATCTCTGCTCTTGTATTTATTCACTTTCTTACTAACTTACTTTGTAACATGTGCTTGTTAATAACCTCAACTACTAGATGCAATGGAGACAGCACTGAGACTTTTTGTCTTTATGTAAATTCACCTAGGATCATTGATATTGCCATTTTTATGGTATTTAGTAGTTTAAAAATATTTTCACATACATTAATACACTTAATTTTCATAATTCCTGGAGGAAGCCTTCATCATATTCATTTTTCAGATAAGGCCCTAGAGTTCTCAGAGACTGACTTGCCCGAGAGCACACGGCCAGTAAATGACAGATCCAAGAAATGAACCCAGTCTTTTTAGTAACTCTGTGTTTAGAAACTTAAAAAAACACACAATGAGAACACGTGGACTCAGGGAGCATCACACACTGGGTCAGTTGAGGGGGGCTAGGGGAGGGACAGCAGGCAGTGGGGAGGGTGGGGGGGGATAATGTGGGGAGAAATGCTGGGTATAGATGAAGGGGGGATGGAGGCAGCAAACCACCTGGTTATGTGTGCACCTATGCAACAACCCTGCATGATCTGCACATGTACCCCAGAACCTATAGTACAATAAAAAACAAAACAAAACTCTATGACACCTTTAAATGTCACTGCTCTGCCAGCAATGTTGGTTGTCTTTTCAAGGCTGAACTTCCCCCAAACAACTGTAAATCACAGAGGAGCAAGGAGGGCCATCTTTTCCCTTGTATCTTATATCCCCTTTTATATGTTATAGCCTCCCTTCTCTCCACCTCAGTATTCCAGAGTGGGTAAATTAAAGATAATAGGGGCTAAACTTACTGAAATTACTGCATACCCGCCTCTAGTCTAATCATCTTAAAAACAACTCCTGTTTCTCATATCAAACTGTGAATGGGAGCTTTGTCTATCCCCATTTTACAAATGAGAAAATTGAGGTCCTTTAGGTAACTGGCCTAGGGAACTAGAAAATGGCAGAGCCAACATGAAAACCCACGTGGTTTACTTTCATTATTCTGAGCCGCTACTCAACAATGTCTCTGAAAGGGGGCTATTTGCTGAGCTCTGTGACTACCACCTTAGGGTCTAGGTAGCCATGCTCTTACAGCCTAAATTCTGATTTGGAAAAACCTTGAGTTGTTGCTTCATTCGAAGTTTCTGGAATTACTTCTCTAGAGAATAATCATGCCACCCCAGTGTGGAATAAATGTGCAGTTCTGGCAACATGGAAATGCAGCTAGCTGGAGCACCCATTGACAACAGCATCAGGGAGGCAGGCCAGGAAGATGAGCCCAGCCCCAGGAAGGCTGAGCCCAGGTGACCCAGAAATGCACTGTGATTACACTTCTCATTGTTCTCTGTGTTCTCTCCCATCTCTCCCTCCCTCCTTTGCACGGTGTGAATAAGGAATTGTCATTCCTCTCTGAAGCAGCTATATTTAACCAGTGGATAAATGTGAGTACCTTTGTTAGGACTTAGGATTGGGAATGTACATGTTTTAGAAACTTGGAATGCATATAATAGAAAACTGAAAATGCAGCTGGTAAGGAAGGTAGGCGATTGTGCTGAGCAGCATTTCTCAACCCTGGCTGCACTGTGGAACCACATGAATACATTTTTTAAGAAAATATTCCTGCATAGGCCCTACCCCTAAAGACTCTAATGTGACTGATCAGAGGTTTGCTCTGAGCATCAGTGTGTGGGGGACAGAAGGGAGCTTCATTCATCACAGGGATCTTTTTTGTTAGTTAATATGATTCATCATTGTAATTCACCAAGTTTGATTTGGGAATTGCAGCTGTAATCTGACATAACTCATATGTGCTTAGCTCTCAGCTCAATATGCCAAGAAAAGCTTTTCCCTCACCCCTGAAAAGTATAATAATAAAGAATCCAATCCCCACCCTACACCCTCGTCTCAATCTCTGTCCTCTATGGCTGAATGAACCAAGGTGGTGAGCCCAGCCAGCCATTGCAACAAGTGGTTTATCCCCTTAAAGTAGACACATGCCAAAATAATAGTCCATGCCTGGTCAGCACCCACTCCAGGACAGCTTCCTGTTGCTTCTGTATGGAGCCGCTGTGAACCCCTGATCCCAGCACAGGGGAGAGAAGAGACCGAGCGCGCTCTTGAGTATGCTGACTTTCACATAGACTCGTCATTCTTGGTCTCACCCCACAGGCATAAGCTGGCCCAGTGGACCCCGTACACACTCACTCACGGGAGCTGATGGTACCTCCACTTTCGATGCAGTCATTTTGGTACCTTGAAATCAGCCCAGTTGGAAGTATTTACACCATAAAAATCAGTAAATACTACAAACCAGGGCTTTGGGTTGTTTTTGTTTTTGTTTTTGTTTTTGTTTTTTCCTGGAGATCCAGTTGTTAGACATAAGCATGCCACTGCTTCTACCAAGAACTGGCTTTCTAGGCAAGAATGAAATTTACTTAAGGTTTTATTTCAGCCCTCTAGTTTCTTCCATGCCGAGACTCTTCCTACAGTCTCTCCACCATCCTTACTCCAAAGACGTCCAAGAATGCTCAAGGTTTTCTGCATGTAAACATACCCACAAGAGCCTAACAAGGCTATTTCTTGGCTCTTCATTTAGACTAAAGTGTAAAGGACTTAAAATGACTGAACGTGTGTCCTGGTTGGGCAGATTTGCTTTGATAAGACTCATACATTGAATTTAAAAAAATGAGTCTCCCAAGGGAAAATGAGGCATCAGCCAGTGGGTTGGGTGGATTTGGGAAAGGAGACCCTAGACCCTTTCCAGTATCATATGGGAAATTGTCATCTCTTCCAAGCATTTAAGTCAGCCCTGTTTGTCCCCTAACATGAGCAGGTCACTTTCTTTTCTTTCTGCGGTTCAGAATGCTTCTCTACAACCCACGCTGTCAGCCACTTCAAACCTCACTGTCCTTGTGCCTTCCCAACAAGCTACTGAGGACATGGACCAGGATGAGAAAAGCTTCTGGTTGTCACAGAGCAATATTCCATCCCTAATAAAGTAGGTGTTACTTATTTTATTTTACACCGTATCTGAATGGCATCTGTGTGAACATGTCTTTGAAGTTCAATAGGGAAGCCACATGGTCCTTCAAATTCATGAAGATGAACATGTTCTAGGAGTCCCCTTTCCTCTCGCCCCCAGGAAAGTAATAATCAATGATTTCTGACAGCCAACTCTGCCAAGCACTGTTTTACTGCCTTACATATAACCCAGTTAATTCTCTCAACAACCGTATGATAGATATTGTAATGATTCCCGTTTTACAGATGTGGAAACCAAGGCACAGCATGGTTAAGTAATTAACTCAAGCCAAGGCTGATAACTGAATGGGGAGCTTGAATTTTGAATATGGCAGTCTGGCTCCAGAGTCTGTTCTCTTAACTACTCAATGATACTACAGCCCCATGCATTGATACTGAATTATAGTCCTTGTGGACTGCTGTTTCAGATACCATACACTACTAGGCACATACAGAGTGGCAGATCTGCAGACCCTGTCTTCTTCTGACATGTTGGCAACGTCTTTGCCGGGCAGCTTCCTTCACCTGGCGAAGGTGGATGGGGTAAGAGAGCTCTGGAATTTGTCTATTTACTTGAAACATAACATCTTGTTTATATTGTACTTCTTAAATTTCCATAGTATGGGAACTTCTAAACATGTGCAAAACTACAGAGAACAGAATCCCTCATGTGGACATCACCCAGCTGCAATAATTATCACATATTGATACACACACACACACACACACACACACATGTTACCCTATAGCAGTGATCCTCTAAAATGTGGCCTTCTGCCCACTGATTGGCCATAAATCTCACATCAGACCACAGACTGATCCAGAAAGGGTAAAAGATGTGCAGTTCCATAACTTTTCTTTTGATGTATAGTTGATTAAGACCTGGTTATTAGTCATTGAATCTTTATAGAATTGAATCTATACATATTCAGTCTTAACATAATTGAATCTTTATAGAGAAGTGAAATTTTATATGAAGTTAGAGTCAGTCAACCGCTATTAAGCACCTGCTACTGTGTACCAGCACAGATCTAGGTGCTGGAGATAGGGCAATGCCCAAGGAAGAGCCCAGCCCCAGGGAAGCTTATCATCTGGCACTTCCTGTGGTATGTCAAAGACTCCGATTCAGAATTCTATAAGGGAGTCGGGCTGCCCGGCTTCACGGGCAGTGGTTCAGAGCTCTTTCTGTGAATTGCACAAGATGAGAATGAAGATTCCACTGCAAAGTGACATCTGCTACATCCATGAACCATGGGTCACAGTCAAAAATGTTTGAGAATTACTACCCTAGAACATTTCTACCCTCCCACTCATTGGTATGAGCACTATGAAAAAGATCTATGCCTAGTAATACCTAAATATATGTGGCTCATCAGATATTTTCTTTTAGAAAGCAGAAAACAGTGGTCTTACAGCTTTTTAATATCTTATTCTGATAATTCTGGTGACATTGGAGTTGTTTTCCATCAGATTTTTAATTAAAATTATACACTTTAAAGCATACAGTATGATGTTTTGATGTACACTGTAAGGTGATTCCTACAATCATGCTAATTTATTGATGTTTTAAATCATTGATTCTCTTAGCAAGCATTAACTAAATACCCATCTGGTCAGGCATATCCCAGGCCCTACAGATTCAGAGGTAAATCAATCAAGGCCCCTGACCTAGAGGAGCTAACCATTAAAGATATATTTTTAATGAGTTCATTCCTATGTCCTATATCAATATCTCCTGCCAGGAGGGTTTTCTTCAGGGCCTCTGCAGATGTGACTTGGGAGTTGCTGAGTGAGACAAGACCAGGGTTCCTAGCAGGGATTTCAACTGGGGAGAAGAGGAGAGGAAACCAGAAAGAGTAGAGCCCAGTTAGTGTTGATTGGTGGCTGGGTGGGTAAGTGGGTTGGGTTTTACTTACCCCCATTCCTTATGCAATTCATAGTCTTAAAAAGTAGTTGTATTCTGATCAGGAAAGTCGATTGCCATCTGTATTAGTTTGCCAGCACTACCATAACAAAGTATCAAAGACTGGGAGGCTTAAACAACAGGCATTTATTTTCTCACAGTTCTGGAGGCTGGAAGTCCAAGATCAAGGTGTCAGCAGGGTTGGTTCCTTCCAAGGCTGTGAGGAAAGGGGCTGTCTTGGGCCCCTCTCCTTGGGTTATAGATGGCATCTTCATGTTCACATGGCAGTATCTGAGTGTGGCTGTCTCTGTACAAATTCCTGCTGCTTGTGAGAACACCAGTCAAATTGGATTAGGGTCCACGCTAAGGACCTCACTTTAACTTGATCACCTCTGTAAAGACCCTGTCTGTAAATAAGGTCACTACCTGAGGTACTGGGGGTTAGGACTTCAGCATACAAATTGCGGGGGTAAGGGGGACGCAGCCCAACCCACAATGCTGTCTCCAGGGTCAAACCACAGGGTCACTTTAATAAGCCTCAAACAGCACTTTTATAAATAAAATTGCAAGAATAGAATAGACTAGATGATCAGAGTGCTTCCCACATAAGGGAAAGTACTATTTTGTGTGTTGGGGGGGTAGGTGTCTGTGGAACAGCAAGTTAAAGATATTCTTACTGTGGCTCATGGCCTGAAAGTATGAAGATCACTATTGCTCAAAAAGCGGAAATTCCAGAGATCATTTCAATCCCAAGATGTGTTCTATAAAGACTCACCTTCCCACTGTGGTTTGCATTTACAGAATATCACAATTGAAGGGGCCTCCATTGTCGATGGGGACAATGCAGCCACAAATGGAGTGATACACATCATCAACAAGGTACGAGATTCCACCCTCCTGTGCATGTGGCATCTCTTTTCCCCTTGTTATTTATCCTCCTGTACAGCAATTTTTTTTTTAGCCTTATATGGAAGGTAACTGGTACTGTACCTTAGGACTTTTATTTTAAAACCATCTAGAGACTCTCTTGATTCAGTGACACTCAGTTCCCATTTACCAAGCCCATATTCTGCAATAGGCCCTTTATCAAGTGTGATCACGTATCTTTCTTGTTTATGGAAATACCTCAAAAGACACTTCAGGCTAAGTGCTATGGCTCACGCCTATAATCCTAGCACTTTGGGAGACTGAGGCAGGAGGATTGCTTGAGTCAAGGAGTTCAAGACCAGTCTGGTTAACATAGTGAGATCCTGTCTCTACCAAAAAAAAAAAAAAACACAGAATGCATGCACCTGTGTTCTCCCAGCTATTCAGGAGGCTGAGGCAGGAAGATCACTTGAGCCCAGGTGGTTGAGACTACAGTGAGCTGTATTCCAGCCACCACACTCTAGCCTGGGCAACAGAGTGAGACCCTATGTCAAAACATAAAAAGGCTTGTGAGCTTAAGCACCCTGGCATTGGGAAGTCTATACAACCAAAGGGGATGTAATCAAGAACTGGAGGAGAGGCACATGATTATGTGTCACTTTTCCACTCTCCTATCTGCATTGTTGCACCCTAAAAAATGAGGTAGGAAAGACCCTTCGGAAAAAAGTGGAAAAGAATATAAAAAGCACTGTGACATTTTTATTTTCTTCTGATACCCAGTTTAACAGTGGTATGACATAGGGAAAAAAAGAATAATGAGAAATGGCGTTATAAGCTACCCTGCAATTTTCAGTTACCATGTTAGGATCTTTATTTAAAATGAAAGTTACAAGTTGGAATTTAGCATGCCTTGGGAATTAGAAAAAAAAAATTGTGTTTTAATTAAAATTGTTCTCGCTTGGCACTTATATAACCACTTACTGATTTTAAGTTACAGAAAAGGCTTCTATTTGGAAAAGAGACTGTAAGATTTCTGGTCTCATTGTTGCAAAGATCTTGCAGTTCTCCCATATCATAAAGGGGCACTTAGAAACAAGATTTTTGTGCAAGTGATTTGTCACTTACAGGGAATATAGCTTCACCTAATGCAAAGTAATATTATTTATCAAGGATCTTTTTCTTTTCCAATCCTGGCTTTCCAAAGTACTAAAAAACATTTTAAGAACATAAAGTTGGCTGGGTGGTGGCTCACACCTGTAATCCCAGCACTTTTGGGAGGCCAAAGATGGTGGATCACCTTAGGTCAGGAGTTCAAGACCAGCCTGGCCAACATGATGAAACCCCATCTTTACTAAATACAAAAAATTAGCTGGGTGTTGTGGTACATGCCTGTAATCCCAACTGCTCAGGAGGCTGAGGCAAGAGAATTGCTTTAATCTGGGAGGCAGAGGTGGCAGTGAGCCAAGATTGTGCCATTGCACTCTAGCCTGGGCAACAGAGTGAGACTCCATCTCAAAGAAAATAAAAAAGACTGGGCGCAGTGGTTTATGCCCGTAATCCCAGAATTTTGGGAGGCTGAGCCAGGTGGATCATGAGGTCAGGAGATGGAGACTATCCTGGCTAACATGGTAAAACCCTGTGTCTACTAAAAATATAAAAACTTAGCTGGGCATGGTGGCACGTATCTGTAGTCCCAACTACTTGGGAGGCTGAGGCAGGAGAATTGCTTGAACCCAGGAGACGGAGTGAGCTGAGATCCCACCACTGCACTTCAGCCCAAGCAACAGTGCAAGACTCCGTCAAATAAACAAACAAACAAACAAATAATTACCTCCACTCTTTGCTTTTTTTGATGCACACAACCTCATTTAGTAGAGTGGCATTCAACCCATTTCCTGAGTGCTGTATTATTCTCACTTATAAACGAGACAGCAGAGACTCCTCATGGTTAAGTAACTGGATTGATGAAGCAGTTCTGGGGTGGCAATTAATTGATTCGGTTATCTACACAGCCTCTGGGCGGCAGGCGCTCCCTAAGGAGTTCCTTCTATGTCTGTCCACTGGCATCAAGGGCATCGCAGTCAGGGACGCCGTTGTGCCCTGCATAAGGTGCCTGGGCAGAGTGGCTGGTAGCCTAATCTCAGCCCACTTCACTCCCCATGCTGTTGCACCCCTATTTGAGATTGCAAACTCCTAGAGAGAGGAGGGCCTTTTTCTTGATTTTCAGTGGCTGCTTCATTGCCTATTGTTACGTGACGTGGACATAGAACCATCAAGTTCTGTCAGGCCTTTTCCTCATAGCTCTTGAATCTGCCAAATCTCATCTAATCACCTTAAGCCCCTCCTACCCCTTCAGCTCCAGCAACTCAGAAATGTATCTGTCTTCCTCTAACACAATGTTTTTGTACAATGTTTCTGGAAAAAGCCAAATAGCAATTATTAGGCTTTGCAGGTCACATGTTCTCCATCATAGCTCTTCAACTCTGCCATTGTAGTGCCAAGATGTGTAAACAAATTTACTTGGCTGTATTTTAATAAAATTTTATTTTTAAGTACAAGCAGCAGACTGGATTGGGCTTTCTACTGTAATATGCTGTGAGCTCATTGAGGGCAGAACCCAGGCCTCAGTCACACTTGTATACCCACCACCTGGCCTATAGTAGGCTTGCAATAAATGTTGGAAAAAGGCTGATCAGATTAGAAAAACACTCCAGTGTTTAATTCTTCAATCTGACAAGGTTCTAGGTAGAATGCAAAGGTGAAAATAGTGATTTTGGCCAGAAGGTTAATTATGCAGGACTTGCAAACCCAAATGTCCAGATGGATAGCAAAATAAGTAAGGAGAATGTCTCAGGTAAAAGACATTAGGGAGTGGTGGAGAGCATAATGAAAGTGGGTGCTGCTACTCTCTGCTGCTGTGGGTGTGCAGAAATCCAGACTGATGTTTTTAAAAGGAAGTCAGCAATCTGAATTTGTATGTAAAAATGCCCTATTATTACACAGCATGAGCTAAACAAAACAGTTTTACAAGCCAGATTCAGGCTACTGGGTTGCAGTAGATTTGAGACTTCAGGGAAAAGAAATTAAGAACCTAAAGAATAAACAAAAGAATAACAACCAAAGAAGAATGAATTAGATATTAGCTGCAACCTGCCACATTTCAGTTAGACTTGGCCTAAGGTCTTCTCTGACAAGGTAGATTAATGCAAGTTGAAATTAATTACTTAGGGGAAGCTGAAAGTCTTTTGTGCAAGACGAAGTTTTCTCTAATCAAGGAGGTTTAAGGGTAACGCATGAAATTGAATGAATAACATCTCCAAGTCTCCTCCAGCCTTGTCACGCTGTACCCTGGAATATTTTTATTCTGTGAGTAATCTTCAAAAGGTTGTTAATGTCAATCCATTTAACTGCCTGAAGAAGTTAATGGCATTAGACTCTCATATGTATACACAAGCAGTAGGTCCTACCAAAACATGCTAACAGGGTGCTGTGGTTTCTTTTTTCAGGTGCTGGTCCCACAAAGAGCTCTAATGGGCTCCTTACCAAACCTGCTCACCCGACTGGAACAGATGCCTGACTATTCCATCTTCCGGGGCTACATCATTGCAAGTACCACATTCTCTGCCTGACCGCTATGCTCAGGCTACCCAAGAACAGGAATCCCTCACGTGCTTTTGTCTCTTTCCATTGCAGCAATATAACCTGGCGAATGCAATTGAGGCTGCCGATGCCTACACAGTGTTTGCTCCGAACAACAATGCCATCGAGAATTACATCAGGGAGAAGAAAGTCCTGTCTCTAGTAGGTATCAAGAACTAGAACTAGGGAAGTTATTTTGTAAAAATTAACAAAACGATCCTCCTCATTCCTTATCCATAGCCATATACTTCATATAGACTTGTGCAGAGATTCTCCCATACACAAACATCCCCCAGGTCAGAGCTGCTGGATGTTACACACATGCCCCTGGAATTGCACACTTGAGCCTGTATACACAAGGATGCAGGCGTGGTGCACTGAGGGTGTGGTGTTGGTGTGTGTATGTAAATATGAGCAAAGGGAGCCCAAGCCCACAGGTGCTGTCCTGTTTAGAATCTATCTATACAGCCATCACTCTGGTTCTAGCCAGAGTGATGAAACCACATGAAGAAATTACACAGTTTCTCCAGAGCAGTGGTGGGAGACAACAGTGGGCTCAGAGGTGGCTTCCCGGGGGGTTTCAGTACCACCCCTATTTTTTTAACATCATCATCTCAGCCACCCAATATAAAGATGAAAGTGAAAACTGTGTGCTTGCCATGCAAATCCAGCTACAAACGTGTCCTGTCATGTGGGGCTAGGGGTGGGGTGGTCCTGGGCCCCTCATATATAAATCTTCTGGAGCCACCACTGAATACAGATAAATTGCAGGCAGCCTATGAAAGTCTTAAATACATGGAGGGGTAATTTGGACTAAGTTCTGTAAGAAACAGGACCCACCAAAGAGTTTTAAGTCAGATGCTGGTACAATTGAAGCTTTTGAATTAATTCATAAAATCCTTTGACAAACTTTGACTGTTTACCCCTGGATGTTAGGAATCAGGGAAGATAGAGAAGGGGATACGAGGAGGAAGAAAGAGATAATCCACCCCTCTAGGTCCCTGAAGCTGACATCTCGGCTATTGGGACCAGGGACAGGTCAGGGAGTCGGAGAGGAGGGGTGGTCATGAGGATTCTTCCAGCTTCCTGGGACACCTGCATGCTTGTACCTATGAGCTCTAGTGCCTAATTCCAGGGATATGCATGAAACACACAGCAGCTCTGCTATGGGGAGGATTATATAGGGGAGAGTCTCCGCATGAGGCTCTGTTAAGTATGTGGCTATGGATGGGAAGGTTTTGATGGAAAAGTGAAATGACACATTATTGGACTAAAAAGAGTGTTTGAATTTTCAGAAAATGGGGATTTTCTTATTTAATGAGGAAATAAGAAAGGCTGCTTTTCTTCCTCGCCACCTCCCAAATTCTCCCTATCCACCAACTCGTCCAGTCCCACCTCCTCAGGGAAGATGGCTCTGGCCACCCAAGGTGTAGATGCTCTCTCCCGCCTCTGAATTCACACTATGTGCACCCCCTTGCAGTGTTTATCATGTTTCCCCAGTAGGATGAACTGTCCTCTCAAGGAAGCAAGTCTTAGCTCTCCAACTAGACTATAAACTCTGAAGGAAGGGAGAGTGCCATAAATTCCTGTAACAGGCACTTTGAACTCCTGGGATGGAACTGGAAATCATCTGCCTTGTCTTTCCCCTGCCCTCTAGCACACCCTATTTCCTTATACCTCTTCAGTGAGGAATATTCTTTTTGTGCCCCAGAATGAAACTTCAGGCAGTCCCATAGCCTCTCTGCCTTCCCAAAAAGTCCTGTAATCACTTTGGTGGTAAATACACTTTAAGTCACGAACTTACTCTCAGCTAAGTAAAAATAAAGGATCCAACTCCTTACAATAATTAGCACTTTGAATTGGATTTAAAATTAGTTCTTCCCTCCCTGCTCCACAACAGAGCGTTGTGCAGAAATGGTCTCGGTCCTTGCATCGGTCAGAGTCCACAGGAGATGAAAAACATACCAGTTACATAAACAGAATTTGATAGAATGAATTGTTTATTGGCTATAAAGCTGTATAAATATAATTGAAAGGTTAAAAACGCAAGAGAGCAATATCACAATGATAGCAATTGTAGAATTCACTTATGACTCCTAAGGCTAGGAATACAGTGGGAGGAGGTTGGAATTACTAAAACGTATAAACCTAGAGACCGCTGAGAAGGGCTCACTTTTCAGCTGGTGCTGGTGTCTTTGAGCCTGGATGAGTGGCGAAGGTCTCTGTGGGTCCAAGACCCAGACCTCCAGGAGCAGGCATTGTCTGGCTGGCGTCTTATGAGTGGAGAGGGCGGGATTAAGCTGGCTCTGGGGGTGACAGGAAACTGCCATGCAGATTCAGGTGCCACTGCAGGGAAGAGAAGTGAGGCTGGGTGATGCCCATAGGAACAGGGAGAGAACAGGAAGGAGTAAGACCTCCAGCCCTCCAACCCTCTAGAGCTGCTCATTGGCAGACCCTAATAGGGAGCCCCTTGCAAAGGAGAAATGTGGGGGACAGCCTCAGCCCCAGCGTCATCTTACAGAGTACAGGAGGTGGGTCTGAAGCTGAGAGGCAATCACCTAGGAGCCTTCTTCTCTCCTTCCCACAGAATGCTTCCCTTTCTGATCTCATTAAATTCCATTTTGGTTTTACTAGGTTTGAAGTAGAGGGGTAATAAGGGTTGGTGGTTGGGAAGACACATCAGGAAGGTAAGAAGGTTAAGAGGGATGGAGGAGGGCAGGAAGGACCCTAAAACCACAGAGTCCACCCCTAGCTGTGCCCCTGGGGAGCCTACCCATCCAGGCTGCCATTGGCTCTCTCAGATACTCCTCATGTCTGAGCCACAGCAAACACCCACGTCCTTGTCCCAAGCCAACTGTGCAAGTGCAGATCTGTCCCACACAGCAACAGCCCTCCTCAGTGCACCAAGGGGCAGCTCATCCGCAGCCCCTGCCTGGGTCAGACCCTATCCAACATGCCACCCTATCTCCAGGAGACACAGATTGAGATCCTTGAAGCATCCTAGTGAAGCTGCTCTCGTGTCCCAGAGGTGAAAGGTGGACTGGGGTGTGGGGACTCTGTCTTCTCAGCAGTTCTGTCCAAAGAATTATCACCTTTAAAATCTACCCCCAGCTGTCATATCTTCAGTCGGGGTTTTAGAATCCTCTAAAGAATTATTAACTGTTCCATCTGGAAAATTTACAAGTTCTCTGAAGCCGTCTGTTTCACAACTCACTTTCACATTGAATCTCTATTGTGTCTTGATGCTTCTGTCAAAACTTCCTCTCAGACAAGCTGTTGTTCGTCTTTGTAATCTCCACAGTGACAGTGCATGGGAGAAGCTGGGTAACTGTCAGGCTGTGCATGGGAGAAGCTGGGTAAC
>PVKP010009245.1:12944-69185 GCA_004027715.1 Plecturocebus donacophilus | reverse complement strand
AATTTGGATCGTAATTATTTTTCTCAATGTTTTGTTTCCAACTATTTAAAAAATAAATTTAAGTGCCTTACTTTGGTAGACAGCTTTTTTTTATTTTTTATTTTTTATTTTTTTGAGATGGAATCTCACTCTGTTGCCCGGCTGGAGTGCAGTGGTGGTGTGATCTCAGCTCACTGCAACGTCCTGGGTTTAAAAAATTCTCCTGTCTCAGCCTCCGGAGTAGCTGGGACTACAGGCACATGCTACCATGCCCAACTAAGTTTTGTATTTTTTAGTAGAGAGGGGGTTTCACCATGTTGGCCAAGATGGCCTTAACCTCCTGACCTCATCATGATCCATCCGCCTTGGCATTCCAAAGTGCTGGGATTATAGGCATGAGCCACAGCGCCCAGCCTGTTTACAGCTTTTATAGCTGGCATTAGGTTTTGCAGTTTCTGATGGTCTTTGCTTTTATGTCAGATAAATATGTTAATGTTTAGTATTATAACTGATATACTTGATTTTATTCCTTCTATCCTAATTTATGTTTTTCCCCTTTTTTAGAAAAATTGTCCTTAGAAAAATATCTGAAAACAGGGCAAAGGGATTGCTCTGTCCTGTCCATTCAGTGGGGTCTTGAGCCATGTTCTAGCTGGTCCAACCTGCGATCGTCGGCCTCTCTAGGAATGCCTTACTTGAATCTCCTTGAGTGCTCTAATGATTTTTCTATTACAGTTGCCACCTCTCTCCTTGGGCAGGTCTACGGGCTGGCCATAGATTCTGTTTACTCTGACTCTAGCACACTCTGGCTGCCTTCTCACTGGTTTGATTGCTGCTTTTTCTTTGCTGGCTTTTTGGTTAACAAACTTTAGGCACTGGCTGTCCTACAAGTGGTGAGAGGTGAGAGGTGAAGTGACCTTCTGCCAGGAGATGGTGACAGGGAGTCCACAGAGGCATCCCTCTACTTCCTGATCTCTTCATACCCGCTCAGCCTAGGGAAGCAAAGACTCAGCGCACTCATTGCTCAATCAACGCATCCATGGATCTCTGTAGGTCAAACTATTTCACGGGTCTGTTGCTTTGTGATCCTCACTCTCAGGTTTCAAGACTGTTCTTTAGGTGCTCCTTGAGTCACCAGGGCATGGGGGTAGTAAGGAATACTGCCAATTTTCTTCCCCATACAGAGAGTTCCTCCACAGAGAGTTCCTCATAGCCTGTAACTTTGTTTCATCTCAGCTCTTAAGAAACCTAACCAGTTTTTGTTGTTCCTGTTGTTGTATTGTGATTGGTCAAAGACAGATAATTCAGAGCTAGTGCTAGAGGTTTCTAGTGGCTTGTTCAGGTCATCAACTTTCCAGGGTTTCCTTCTGTACTCAGGTTTTGATTTTAAATGCCAAGATATTAGATTTTTTTGTTCTCTAGTTTACCTACTGACAACACTCAAACAATAGGTGCCCTCTTGTCCCAAGTTGGTGGAGGGCCACCAGAGAAACAGAAAGGAAAAAGAAAAGAATCGTATCAATGAACACTTTATATATCTTACTGACCTGTCAAGGTAGCCAATTGTGAATACAAACTACTCCAGGGTCCAAGATCAGGGTTGTATGGAAATGAAAGGAGAGTTGGCAGGGACGGCCGCTCAAGAGAGCATTAGAAACCTGGTGAAGGTGGCTCAGCAGGCAGTTGTTTAACAGAGATTATCTGGGAAAGGACTAGGATAGGGGCACTAATATGAGCACTGTTTTTTCACAAACTTTAATGAATAAATAGGCTTGAGATACTGAGGGATATGTTAAAGCAAGGAAAAAGACAACATATAGTCGTAAAGCCAATGGCAAGCAAGAAAAGCAGGAAGATTATTTTTATCATACAATTTGGGGAATTCCATCACTCAGTAGAGTGACATCTGCAGAAGCTCTGATGGTTACCTGATACCTAAAAGAAACTCTGTTCCAGCTCAGTCACAAGTGAACTGGGTGACTTGGGAGTAGATATTTGGTTTTTTGGATTTAATACTCCAACTCTAGAACAAGATATTTAATGATATTAGCCTTTGAAATTCTAGCTAAGTCTAAATTTCAATGACAATTCTTGATAGGTCATATACTCAGACACACACATAAGGGGATGCATGCACACATCTTTCTCTCCTCTGCAACTCGGCCTCCCTGTTGGGGGTGACTTAGTTTCTCGACTGAAAGTGATAAAAAGGAGGCACCCTTCTGGCTCAACTTATTCCTGCTATATATAACTATACAATACATTTAGCAGTGTTCCCAAGTGTGAAACATCCTACACCTCCAGATAAACACGTGACCTCTCTTTCACAGGTCATGTGTTTATCTGGAGGCACAGCATGTTTCACGCTTTGGAACAATGCTAGATGTTTTTACTGAGTGACATAAATACTGCCAGCTTTGAGTGGGACTCAGAGCAAAGTAGTGCTCCGTAGCAGGTCCAGGGTCAGGGGCAAGCAACCTTGATGTGTGGGCCATGTGCCCTGACAGATCCAGTGTTATTAGAGGAATCTGTGGAAGGAAAAGATGCTTTGTAAGATTACTGACTAGCTCTGGTAGGATAACTGCAATCGACCCTCCAGGGTTCAGGAGTAAGCCCATGCTGCCTGCATATAGTTTCTGTTGTGTTGCTGGACCCTAGTAAAGGCAGCATTCCTGACAATGGGACACCAAGTGACCCTATGACCAGAACTTCTCATTACGACATGGTTTCTGTTAGACTCTCTATATAATGAACTGTCAGCGGTTTATCCTAAGAAGGAAGTGGTATGTCTGGAATCAGTCATAAGCAGGGCCATAGGTCACAAGATGTTGAGTAAGTGGCCTAGCCGTCCATGAAATCCATTGCTGTTCAATTAACTTGTAACTACTGTACCAGTTAAAGAAGTCTATGACTGCTTACAGAGAAGGGAAAAAGTGAAGCTTGGTTTGTAGGTGGATTTACTCATTATATGGTACTAGCTAGAAATGTATTACCATTGCATTACAAACATATCAGGAAGTGTCCCTGAAATACAGTGGGGGCATGGGAAATTCTCTCAAGGGACAAAACTGTAGGCTTGAGCAAAACATATATATATATATATAGGATGCAACCCTACTTCCACCCATTGGTATATATATATATATATATACATATATATATATGAACTCACAGACAGTGGTGAATAGTTTGGATGTCTCATTGGGGGCTTAGAAAATGAAAGATTGGATAAGGATTGAGATGGAGGCATGTGGCTAGACCTAAGAAACCTTAGAGATCTTGAGTGTAAGTTGTGAAGATCTTTGTATCAAATGGTTGTAATAATACATCATGGAATAAGCACTAAACAATCAAGCAGATGAACCAGCTTTCTTCTTCATTTACCAACCATGTGCTGGCACAGTGAACAGCATGAACAATGAGCAGCATGATCACGGCGGCAGGGATGGAAGCTATGCATGGGCACAACAATGTGGCCTCCCTCTTAACGAGACTGATCTAGCTCCTTCTGTTGCTGAAGATTCAACCTGCTGGCAACAGAGACCAAAGGTGAGTCCCTACTATGGCACCATCTTTCTAAGGGAGCTACCAGTCATTGGTGGCAACTTCATATAAAAGACCACTTGAAGAAAAATGAATCACCTTGATAGAAATAGACACCTATTACGATTTTTCTCTCCAGTCCGCAAGGTTTCAACCAAAGTCACTATCTGAGAGTGGGCAGAGTGTTTATTCCACAGCTCAGAATGTAGCATAATATCCAAGGATGCACTGTACAGACGGAAGTCTGACAGTGGGAAAACAAACATGGAGTCTGCTAGCCCTATCACATACTATTCTATAGAGAAGCTGATGGCCAGATAGAGTGATAGAATGGCCCTTCAAAAAGTTTTATCAATAAATAATTTACATATAATTAAATTCACTCATTTTAAATATACAAGTCAATGAATGTTAGCATATTTATAGGTTGTATAGCTATGACCACAATCTAATTTAGAATATTTTTATCACTCCAACTCTAAAAGAAACCTCATGCTCACTTATAGTCACCACTCATTCTCTCTCCTGGAAATGCTTTCTGGAAGAATCGTAGTTGGATCAGATTAGAGATGATAACTTGTTCTTGTAAAGATAAGATGCCATTGTCTTGGATCAGAATATACTTTAAATCAATGGCCATGTGTTCTCAGTGGGTACAATACATAGATCTTGGAACCAATGGGTAGAAGTAGGACTGGATCCTATGGCCATCATCTCAGTAATCTACCTGGGAAATTTGTGCTTTCTGTCACTGCAACACTAGATTGTGTGGTTCTATAGATGTTGGTTCTAAGAAATGGAATGTTTTCACCAAGAAATACATCACAATTCTCATTAAACTTTGAGATATGGCTGTTACTCAGTTATTTTAGGTGCCTTTTTTTTTTTTTCACTAAGGTGGTAGGGCAAATTGACTTGAAAATCAATAAGTAGGACTGTTGTTATACAATGGGATCAGTAGAGAATATGATTTAGTTCTAAGTGATCCTCTGGGGTGCCTACTGGTAGTGCCCTGTGAAATTTTAACAGTAAGTGGACATGTCCAGCAGCCATGACATGAGAAAGGTATAATCCCCAGGATTTCAGTCACCTCTATCTAGCATTTCTCCCCATGTTATCCCTCCCCAACTCCCTACCCTCCACTGTCCCTCCCCTAGTACCCCTAACAGACCTCAGTGTGTGATGCTCCCCTCCCTGTGTCCAAGTGTCCTCATTGTTTAACAGCCGCCTATATGTGAGAACATTCAGTGTTTTTCTGTTCTTGTGTCAGTTTGCTGAGAATGATGGTTTCCAGATTCATCCATGTCCCTATGAAGGACATGAACTCTGCATAGTATTCCATGGTGTATATGTGCCACATTTTCCTTGTCCAGTCTATCACCAATGGGCATTTGGGTTTGTTCCAGGTGTTTGCTATTGTAAACAGTGCCACAATGAACATATGTGTGCATGTGTCTTTATAATAGCATGATTTATAATCCTTTGGGTATATACCAGTAATGGGATTGCTGGGTCAAATGGAATTTCTATTTCTAGGTCCTTGAGGAATTGCCACACTGTCTTCCACAATAGTTGAACTAATTTACACTCCCACCAACAGTGTAAAAGTGTTCCTATTTCTCCACATCCTCTCCAGCATCTGTTATCTCCAGATTTTTTAATGATCGCCATTCTAACTGGTGAGAGATGGTATCTCAGTGTGGTTTTGATTTGCATTTCTCTAATGATCAGTGATGATGAGCTGTTTTTCATGTTTGTTGGCCTCATATATGTCTTCCTTTGAAAAGTGTCTGTTCATATCCATCACCCACTTTTGAATGGGTTTGTTTTTTTTTTTTTCTTGTAAATCTGTTTTAGTTCTTTGCAGATTCTGGATATTAGCCCTTTGTCAGATGGGTAGATCACAAACATTTTTTTCCATTCTGTTGGTTGCTGGTTTACGCTTATAATTGTTTCTTTTGCTGTGCAGAAGCTCTGGAGTTTAATTAGGTCCCATTTGTCTATTTTGGCTTTTGTTGCCATAGCTTTTGGTGTTTTAGTCATGAAGTCCTTGCCTACGCCTATGTCCTGAATGGTTTTGCCTAGGTTTTCTTCTAGGGTTTTTATCGTGTTAGGTCTTATGTTTAAGTCTTTAATCCATCTGGAGTCAATTTTAGTGTAAGGTGTCAGGAAGGGGTCCAGTTTCTGCTTTCTGCACATGGCCAGCCAGTTTTCTCAACACCATTTATTAAACAGGGAATCCTTTCCTCATTGCTTGTTTTTGTCAGGTTTGTCAAAGATCGGTTGGTTGTAGATGTGCGGCATTGCCTCCAAGGCCTCTGTTCTGTTCCTTTGGTCTATATCTCTGTTTTAGTACCAGTACCATGCTGTTTTGGTTACTGTAGCCTTGTAGTATAGTTTGAAGTCAGGTAGCGTGATGCCTCCAGCTTTGTTCTTTTTGCTTAGAATTGACTTGGATGTGGGCTCCCTTTTGGTTCCTTAAGAAGTTTCAGGTGTTGTTTTCCAGTTCTGTGAAGAGGGTCACAGGTAGCTTGATGGGGATAGCATTGAATCTATGGGCAGTATGGCCATTTTCACAATATTGATTCTTCCTAACCATGAGCATGGAATGTTTTTCCATCTATTTTTGTCCTCTTATTTCCTTGAGCAGTGGTTTCTAGTTCTTCTTGAAGAGGTCCTTTACATCCTTTGTCAGTTGTATTCCTAGCTATTTTATTCTTTTTGTAGCAATTGTGAATGGCAGTTCATTCTTGGTTTGGCTGTCTTTAAGTCTCTTATTGTTGTCTAGGAATGCTTGTGATTTCTGCACATTGATTTTGTATCCTGAGACTTTGTTGAAGTTGCTTAACAGTTTCAGGAGATTCTGGGCTGAGAAAATGGGGTCTTCTAAATACACAATCATGTCATCTGCAAATAGAGACAATTTGACTTCTTCTTTTCCTAAATGAATACCCTTTATTTCTTTTTCTTGCCTGATTGCTCTGGCTAGAACTCCCAATACTATATTGAATAGGAGTGGTGAGAGAGGGCATCCTTGCCTACTGCCAGATTTCAAATGGAATGCTTCCAGTTTTTGCCCATTCAGAATGATATTGGCTGTGGGTTTGTCATAAATAGCTTTTATTATTTTGAGATACATTCCATCAACACCTAGTTTATTGAGAATTTTTGGCCTAAAGGACTGTTGAATGTTGTCGAAGACCTTCTTTGCCTCTATTGAGATAATCATGTGGTTTTTGTCTTTGATTCTATTTATGTGGTGGATTATGCTTATAGACTTGCATATGTTGAATGAGCCTTGCATCCCCGGGATGAAGCCTACTTGGTCATGATGGATAAGCTTTTTGATATGCTGCTGCAATTGGTTTGCCAGTATTTTATTGAAGATTTTCGCATCCATGTTCATCATGGATATTGGCCTGAAGTTTTGTTTTCTTGCTGAGTCTCTGCCAGGTTTTGGTATCAGGATGCTGTTGGTCTCATAAAATGATTTGGGAAGGATTTCCCTCTTTTTGAATTGTTTGGAATAGTTTCAGAAGGAGTGGTACCAGTTCCTCTTTGTATGTCTGGTAGGATTCGGCTGTGAACCCATCTGGACCTGGGCTTTTCTTGGTTGGTAGGCTATTAATTGCTGCCTCAACTTCAGATCTTGTTATCGGTCTATTCAGGGTTTTGATTTGTTTTTGGATTAGGCTTGGGAAGGTGCAAGTGTCCAGGAATTTTCCATTTCTTCCAGGTTTACCGGTTTATGTGCATAGAGCTGTTTGTAGTAATCTCTGATGGTAGTTTGTATTTCTGTGGAATCTGTGGTGATATCACCTTTATCATTTTATATTGCATCTATTTGATTATTCTCTCTTTTCTATTTTATGAATCTGGCTACTGGTCTATTTTATTGATCTTTTTGAAAAACCACCTCCTGGATTTATTAATTTTTTGAAGATTTTTTTGTGTCTCTATCTCCTTCAGTTCTGCTCTGATCTTAGTTATTTCTTGTCTTCTGTTAGCTTTTAAGTTTTTTTGATCTTGCTTCTCTAGCACTTTCCATGTTGATGATAGGGTATCGATTTTAGATCCTTCCTTGCTTCTCATGTAGGTATTTACTGCTATAATTTTTCCTGTAGACAGTTCTTTAAATGTGTCCCAGAGATTCTGGTACATTGTGTCTTCATTCTTGTTGGTTTCAAAGAATATCTTTATTTCTGCCTTCATTTCATTGTTTATCCAGTGAACATTCAAGAGCCTGTTGTTTAGTTTCCATGAAGTTGTGCAATTCTGAGTTAGTTTCTTAATCCTGTGTTCTAATTTGGTTGCACTATGGTCTCAGAGACTGTTTGTTATGATTTCTGTTCTTTTGCATTTGCTGAGGAGTGATTTACTTCTGATTATGTGGTCAATTTTAGAGTAGGTGTGATGTGGTGCTGAGAAGAATGTGTATTCTGTGGATTTAGGGTGGAGAGTTCTGTAAATGTCTATTAGGTTTGCTTGGTCCAGATCTGAGTTCAAGAACTGGATATCCCTGTTAATTTTCTGTCTCGTTGACCTGTCTAATATTGACAATGAAGTGTCAAAGTCTCCCATTATTATTGTGTGGGAGTCTAAGTCTCTTTTTAGGTCATTAAGAACTTGTTTTATGTATCTGGGTGCTCCTGTATTGGGTGCATATATATTTAGGATCGTTAGCTCTTCTTGTTGCATTGATCCTTTTACCATTATATAATGCCCTTCTTTGTCTCTTTTGATCTTTGTTAGTTTAAATCTATTTTATCAGAGCCTAGGATAGCAACTCCTGCTTTCTTTTGCTCTCCATTTGCTTGGTAAATCTTCCTCCATCCATTTATTTTGAGCCTATGTGTATCCTTGCACATGAGATGGGTTTCTTGGATACAGAACACTGATGGGTTTTGACTTTTTATCCAACTTGCCAGTCTATGTCTTTTAATTGGGGCCTTTAACCCATTTACATTTAAGGTTAATATTCTTATGTGTGAATTTGATCCTACCATTTTGATGCTAGCTGGTTGTTTTCCCTGTTAGTTGACACAGTTTCTTCATTGTATCGATGCTCTTTACCATTTGGTACGTTTTTCAAGTGACTAGTACTGGTTGTTCCCTTCTATGTTTAGTGCTTCTTTCAGTAGCTCTTGTAAGGCAGGCCTGGTGGTGTTGAAATCTCTGAGCAATCGCTTGTTCATAAAGGATTTTATTTCTCCTTCACTTATGAAGCATAGTTTGGCCAAATATGAAATTCTAGGTTGAAAATTCTTTTCTTTAAGGATGTTGAACATTGGCCCCCACTCTCTTCTGGTTTGTAGAGTTTCTGTTGAGAGATCTGCTGTGAGTCTGATGGGCTTCCATTTGTAGGTGACCTGACCTTTCTCTCTGGCTGCTCTTAGCATTTTTTCCTTCATTTCAACCCTGGTGAATCTGATGACTGTGTGCCTTGGGGTTGCTCCTCTTGAGGAATATCTTTGTTGTGTTCTTTGTATTTCCTGTACTTGAACATTGGCCTGCTTTGCTAGGTTGGGGAAGTTTTCCTTGATAGTATCCTGAAGAGTGTTTTCCAGCTTGGATTCATTCTCTCCGTCTCATTCAGGTATACCTATCAAACGTAGATTAGGTCTTTTCAAATAATCCCATATTTCTTGGAAGCTCTGTTCATTTCTTTTTACTCTTTTTTTCTCTAATCTTGCCTTCTCATTTTATTTCATTGAGTTGATCTTCAATCTCTGATATCCTTTCTTCTGCTTGGTTGATTCAGCTATTGAAACTTGTGTATGCTTCGCAAAGTTCTCATTCTGTGTTTTTCAGCTCCATCAATTCATTTATATTCTTCTCTAAGTTGTTTATTCTTGTTAGTATTTTGTCAAACCTTTTTTCAAGTTTCTCAGTTTCTTTGCATTGGGTTAGAACATGTTGTTTTAGCTCAGAGAAGTTTATTATTATCCACTTTCTGAAGGCTGTTTCTGTCCATTCGTCAGACTCATTCTCCATCCAGCCTTGTTCCCTTGCTGGTGAGGAGTTGTGATCCCTTGGAGAAGGAGAGGTGTTCTGGTTTTGGGTGTTTTCATCCTTTTTGCGCTGGTTTCTTCCCATCTTTGTGGATTTATCTACCTGTAGTCTTTGTAGTTGGTGACTTTTGGATTGGGTCTCTGAGAGGATGTCCTTTTTGTTGATGATGCAGTTATTTCTTTCTGTTTTTTAGTTTTCATCTAACAGTCAGGCCCCTCTGCTGTAGGAGTGCTGGAGGTCCACTCCAGATGCTGCTTGCCTGGGGATCACCTGCAGTGGTTGCAGAACAGTAAGGGTTGCTGCCAGCTTCTTTTTCTGTTATCTTTGTACCAGAAGGATACCCGCCAGATGTCAACCTGATCTCTCCTTTACGAGGTGTCTCTTTCAATATACAGGGGTTGGGGAGCTGCTTGTGGAGAAATTCGGTCCCTATGGGCGTTCAAGTGCTGAACTGTGAGCTCCGCTGTTCCATTCAGAGCTACTGGACAGGTACATTTGTCTGCTGCAGTGGAACACATAACCACCTTTTTTTCCCAGGGGCCCTGTCCTGGGAAGGTGGGGCTCTATTTATAAGTTCCTGATGTGCTGCTGCCTTTTTTCAGAGATGCCCTGCCCAGCGAGGAGGTACCTAGTCACAGTCTGCCAGCAGAGCCTTTGCTGAGCTGCCGTGGGCTCTGCCCAGCTGCTGTAGGCTCTGCCCAGCTGCTGTGTGAACTTCCTTGTGGTTTTGTTTATAGAGGTATAGTTAGAACTGCCTCGGTAATGGTGGACTGTCTCTGTAATGGCAGACTGCCTTGATAATGGCGGATTGTCTCTGTAATGGTGGACTGCCTTGGTAATGGTGGACTGCCTAAATAATGGCACACAGCCTCAGTAGTGGTGGAATGCCTCAGTAATGGCAGATGCCCTTCCCCCCACAGAGCTGGACCATCCAGAGTCCATCTGTTCTTGCTGTGAAACTCTCAATCCAGAGCATTTCAGATTACTGGTCTTTGTGGGAGTGCAACCTGCCAAGCCAGATCATGTGGCTCCCTGTTTCAGCCCCCTTTTTTTTCAGTTGAATGGGCGACTCTCTCTCCCAGGCATTCCAGGCACCAGTTGAAACAGCCACCCAGACTTGTGTGTTTGTGTGGCGACCCACTGAGCCGGCTGAAACAGCCATGCTGGAGACTCATGGCACTTTTCTGCTCTGAAATCTTTTGGTCTGTGGGCAGTAAAAACTCATTTAGAAATGCAGTGACTACTCACCCTCTGGATTCTCACTGGGAACTGCACTCCAGAGCTTTTCCTATTTGGCCATCTTGGATCCTTCCCCACTTTTTTTTTTAACCTAAGCAAGATATTTTTTAAAAAAATATTTTTAAAAAATTGACACATAATAGTTGTATAGATTTATGGGGTAGACGGTGTTGTTATGATACATATGACGTATAGGGATCAGATCAGGATAATCAGCTATCCATCATCTCAAAAAGTTATCATTTCTTTGTGTTGGGAACATTCAATATCCTCCTTTTAGCTATTTTAAACTATATAATATATTCTTGTTAACTATGCTTATCTTACACTACAGAACACTAGAAGTTATGTCTCCTTTCTAGCCATAATTGCATTTTTTTTTTTTTGAGATGGAATGTTCCTCTGTTGCCCAGGCTGGAGAGCAGTGGTGCAATCTTGGCTCACTGCAACCTCCACCTCCCAGGTTCAAGCGATTCTCCTGCTCAGCCTCCCAGGTAGCTGGACTACAGGCATGCATCACTACACCAGGCTAATTTTTGTATTTTTAGTAGAGACAAAATTTTACTATGTTGGCCAGGCTGATCTTAAACTCCTGACCTCATGTGATCCATCCACTTCAGCCTCCCAAAATGTTGGGATTACAAGTGTGAGCCACTGTGCCCAACCTCCTTTCTTGATTTATTAAAAAATGGACTCAGGTTTCTAAATCCTAACCTATAAAAGATTGCTCTTCAGACTGGATGTATTTTACCTAAGAATCCCACTTGTCTTATTATTAGAATTGACACACCACTAGGTAGAACATGGGATCATTAGTAGATTGCAATATTTCATACACTGTTGCAAGTTAAAATCTTTTCTATCAAGGTCAGCAGTATAATCAGTTATGTGGCCAGACGCTTTTATTCAGTAAAGATATGGCTAGATTTGTTATAAGTGACAAATGTCATCAGCTAACTGGATAAGAAGAAGTCTGCCTTACAAAGAATGTTGTTAGCATTGTGTTCAGAAAAGTCTACAATAGCTAGCCTTACTATTATGAATCTATTACATTATACATTTACATGTGGAAATCCAGCACTCAAAAGTTACTTTCTTTTTAAATATGTATCTTCAAATTTATGTTAAAACCATGTTATCTGTTACCTTAATTAGTTCATAATTAAGTTAGTAGTCCATAATTTAAAAAATAAAGCTCATGTAGTTTTGTGAAACAGTCACACACATGTATACACACACACACACATACACACGCACACACAAATACACAAACACATCCAAACCTCACATGCTGACATTCACCACAGAATTCCTTATTTAAACATGCTAGCATCATAACCACAAACAAAATGCTTATCAGTATACCTATAAAACATAACGAAGACAGTGTGATTTTGGTACAGGAATAAACTACAAATGGGACAGGATAAAGTTTGGAAACAGACCACTGTATGTTTGTTCAACTGATTTATGAAAAAGAACACTGCATGTAGGGGAAAGAATGCTTTATCTTTTCATTAAATGATGCTAAGTTTAATAGATATCTATAAAAATAAGGACCTTGACTTCTATCTCACCCCATATACAGGAATCGATTCTAGATTGATTACTGAGCTAAATGTGTAAAGCAAAACAGAAGGAAGTTTAGAGCAAAACATAGTGTACATTTTTTGTGACTTTGGAATAGGTAAAGAAATATTGAATAGAACATAAACAGTATTAACCATGAAAGAAAGAACTGAAAACCTGGATTATAATAAGAATTTCTGTTTGTCAAAAGATATCATAAATGGATTAAGGGGAAAGATAGAGTGGAAGAAAATATTCACACTCCATATATATGACAAAAGACATCTGTCAAGAATATATAAAGTGAAGGGCTTCAAGAGGCAGACCAGAGGCATTTAGTGGATGCCTCCTCCAGAAAGAGGAACCAAAATAGCAAGCAAATAATCACATATTGAATAGAGTATCTAAGAGAGTAAACTGGCAGAAGTGACAGGAAACACATGAGACACAGAAGGAGAGGGAAGTGAGGCAGCCAACTCAGCCAGAATTATCTAGGAATCCAGAGAGACTTCCCAGTGTGGGGAAAGGGTAAGTGACAGATCTCCACTAGATCACATTCCCTCAGCAAATTCCTGCAAACCTAGCCATGGGAGAACCCACATGGCCCCTGAGAATAGCATAAGGATCTTTCTGGAGAGAGAGACCACAGGATGGCCTTCTTCCAGAGAAGGCACTCACACCAGGTCCCACACACCCTAAGTCCTAGGCAGCTGTGAGATGGTACCATTCTGAGAGTCCAGCCCCACCAGACTGCATATTTTTCTGGGCCCCAATATCCCCCACATCTCCACAATCCTGGAGTCCTACTGACATCCCTCACATCTACTGAGGGGCTCAACAGCCAAAGTCATTCTGAGCAAAAAGAACAAAGCTAGAACTTCACACTAACTGACCTCAAAATATATTACAAGTTTAAAATAACCAAAACAGCATGCTTTAGGTTAAAAATAGATTCTCAATGGGACAAAATAGAGGACCAAGAAATAAATCCATGTATTTACAGACAATTACTTTTCAACAAAGGTAGCAAGAACATACCTTGGGGGAATGGACACCCTTTTCAATAAATGGTGCTGGTAAAATTGGATTTCTAGATGCAGAAGAATGAACCTAGAACTTTCTCTCTCACCATATACAAAAATCAACTCAAGACAGATTATAAGAGTTAAACATAGGACCCAAAACTATAAAACTCCTAGAAGAAAACATGGGGAAATAATCCAGAACATTCATCTAGGCAAATATTTTATGGCTAAGACTTCAAAAGCACAGGCAACAAAAACAAAAATAAGAAAATGGGACCATAATAAATTAAGAAGCCTCTGCACAGCACAGGAAACAATCAACAGAGTGGAGACAGAATCTGTTGGATCAGAGAAAATATCTGCAAATTATTCATCTGACAAGGGGTGAATATCCAGATTATACAAGGAACTCAAACAACTAAACAAAGAAACAAAACTCATAATTCCAATAGAAAATCTGCAAAGGACATAAATAGAAGATTCTCAAAAGAGGGTATACATATGGCTAACAGTTACATGAACAAAATGCTTAATGTTCTAAATCACCAGAAAAATGCAAATCAAACCATGATAGGGTATTATTCCTTTCAGAATGGCTATTAATAAAGACACACAAAAAAAGGTTGGAGTAAGATGGCCGAATAGGAACAGCTCTGGTCTGCAGCTCCCAGTGAGACTGATGCAGAAGGTAAGTGATTTCTATATTTCCAACTGAGGTACTTGGTTCATTTCACTGGGACTGGTTAGACAGTGGGGGCAGCCCGTGGAGGGTGAGCTGAAGCCGGGTGGCACATCACCTCACCCAGGAAATGCGAGGGGTCAGGGGATTTTTCTTTCCTACCTAAGGGAAGTTGTGAGAGACTGTACAGAGAGGAACAGTGCAAACTGGCCCAGATACTATGCTTTTCCTATTGTCTTCACAGATTAGGAGATTCCCTCCAGTGCCTGGCTTAGTGGATCCCACCCCCACGGAGCCCAGCAAGCTAAGATGCACAGACATTAAATTCTCCCTGCTAGCACAGGAGTATGAGGTTGACCTGGGATGCTTGAGCTTGGTGGGGAGAGGAGTGTCCGCCATTGCTGAGGCTTGAGTAGGTGGTTTTACCCTAACAGTGTAAACAAAGTCACCAGGAATTTTGAACTGGGCAGTGCCCACCACAGCTCAGCAAGGCTGACTGCCTCTCTAGATTCCTCCTCTCTTGGCAGAACATCTCTGAAGAAAAGGAACAGCCCCAGTCAGGGACTTATAGAAAAATCCCTATCTCCCTGGGACAGAGCACCTGGGGGAAGGGACAGCTATGGGCACAGCTTCAGCAGACTTAAATGTCCCTTCCTAACAGCTCTGAAAAGAGCAGTGGTTCTCCCAGCACAGAATTAGAGCTCTGGTAAGAGACAGACTGCCTCCTCAAGTGAGTCCCTGACACCATGTGTCTTGACTGGGAGACACATCCCAGTAGGGGCCAACAGACACCTCATACAGGAGAGCTCCAGCTGGCATCTGGTGGGTGCCCCTCTGGGTCAAAGCTTCCAGAGGAAGGAACAGGCAACAATCTTTGTTTTTCTGCAGCCTCTGCTGGTGATACCCAGGCAAACAGGATCTGGAGTGGACCTCCAGCAAACCTGCAGCAGAGGGCCCTGACTATTAGAAGAAAAACTAATAAACAGAACAGAATGGTATCATCATCAGCAAAATGTATTTCTACCCAGAGACTCCATCTGAAGGTCACCAATATCAAAGACCAAAGGTAGATAAATCAATGAATATGGGGAGAAACCAGCGCAAAAAGGCTGAAAATTCCAAAAACCAGAACACATCTTCTCTTCCAAAGGATCACAACTCCTCGCCAGCAAGGGAACAAAACTGGATGGAGAAATGAGTTTGACAAATTGACAGGAGTAGGCTTCAGAAGGTGGGTAATAACAAACTCCTCAGAGCTAAAGGAGCACGTTCTAGCCCAGTGCAAGGAAGCTAAAAACCTTGAAAAAAGGTTAGATGAACTGCTAACCAGATTAATCAGTTTACAGAAGAACATAAATGACCTGATATAGTTGAAAAACACAGCATGAGAAATTCATGAAGCATATACAAGAATCAATAGCTGAATCGATAAAGTGGAAGAAAGTATATCAGAGATTGAAGATCAACTCAATGAAATAAAGTGAGGATACAAGATTAGAGAAAAAAGAGTAAAAAGAGATGAGCAAAGACTCCAAGAAATACGGAACTATGTGAAAAGACCAAATCTACGTTTGATTGGTGTACCCAAAAGTGATGGGGAGAATGGAACCAAGCTGGAAAACATTCTTCAGGATATTATCCAGGAGAACTTCTCCAACCTAGCAAGGCAGGCCAACATTCAAATTCAGAAAATACAGAGAACACCACAAAGATATTCCTTGAGAAAAGCAACCCCAAGACACATAATCATCAGATTCATCAAGGTTGAAATGAAGGAAAAAATGTTAAGGGCAGCCAAAGAGAAAAGTTGGGTTTCCCACAAAGGGAAGCTTAACAAACTAACAGCAGATCTCTAGTCAGAAACTCTACAAGCCAGAAGAGAGCGGGGGCCAATATTCAACATTGTTAAAGAAATTTACAATCCAGAATTTCATATCCAGCCAATCTAAGCTTTATAAGTGAAGGAGAAATAAAATACTTTAAAGACAAGCAACTGCTGAGATGTTTTTTCACCACTGGGCCTGCCTTACAAGAGCTCCTGAAGGAAGCACTAAACATGGAAAGGAACAACTGGTACCAATCACTGCAAAAACATACCAAATTGTAAAGACCATCGACACTATGAAGAAACTACATCAACCAAAGGGCAAGATATCCAGCTAGCATCATAATGACAGGATCAAATTCAAACATAACAATATTAACCTTAAATGTAAATGGGCTAAGTGCCCCAATTAAAAGACACAGACTGGCAAAGTGGATAAAGAGTCAAGACCTATTGGTGTGCAGTATTCAGGAGACCCATCTTACATGCAAAGACACACATAGGCTTAAAATAAAGGGATGGAGGAATATTTACCAAACAAATGGAAAGCAAAAAAAAAAAAAAAAAAAAAAAAGCAGGGGTTCCAATCTTAGTCTTTGATAAAGCAGACTTCAAACCAACAAAAATCGAAACAGACAAAGAAGGGCATTACATAATGGTAAAGGGATCAATGCAACAAGAAGAGCTAGCTATTGTCAATGTATATGCACCCAATACAGGAAAATCCAGATTCATAAAGCAAGTTCTTAGAGACCTAGAAAGAGACTTAGACTCCTACACAGTTATAGTGAGAGACATTAACACCAGACTGTCAATATTAGACAGATCAACAAGACAGAAAATTAACAAAGATATCCAGGATGTGAACTCAGCTCTGGACAAAGCCGACCTAATAGACATCTACAGAATTCTCCATCTTAGATCAACTGAATATATGTTCTTCTCAGCATCAAATCACATGTAATCTAAAATTGGCCACATAATTGGAAGTAAAACACTCCTCAGCAAATGCAAAAGAATGGAAATCATAACAGTCTCTCAAACCACAGTGCAATTAAATTAGAATTCAGGATTAAGAAACTCATTCAAAACTACATAACTACATGGAAACTGAACAACCTGCTCCTACATGACTACTGGGTAAATAACAAAATTAAGGCAGAAATAAAGATGTTCTTTGAAGCCAATGGGAACAAAGACACAATGTATCAGAATCTCTGGGACACATTTAAAGTAGTATGTAGAGGGAAATGTATAGCACTAAATGCTCACCAGAGAAAGCAGGAAAAATCTAAAATTGCCACCCTAACATCACAATTAAAAAAACTAGAGAAGCAAGAGCAAACAAATTCAAAAGCTAGCAGAAGACAAGAAATAACTAAGATCAGAGGAGAACTGAAGGAGACAGTGATACAAAAAATGCTTTAAAAAAATCAATGAATCCAGGAGCTGGCTTTTCAAAAAGATCAACAAAATAGATAGACTGCTAGCCAGACTAATAAAGAAAAAGAGAGAGAAGAATCAAATAGGTTCAATAAAAAAATGATAAAAGGGGTCAGGCCCAGTGGCTCATGCCTGTAATCCCAGCATTTTAGGAGGACAAGGCAGGCAGATCACCTGAGTTCAGGAGTTCGATACCAGTCTGGCTAACATGGTGAAATTCTGTCTCTACTAAAAATACAAAAATTAGCCAGGTGTGGTGGCAAGCATCTGTAATCCCAGCTACATAGGAGGCTGGGACCGGAGAATTGCTTGAACCCGAAAGGTGGAGGTTGCAGTGAGCCGAGATCACACCATTGCACTCCAACCTTGGGGACAAAAGTGACCCTTTGTCTAAAAAAAAAATGATAAAAGGGATATCACCACTGATCCTGAAGAAATACAGCCTACCATCAGAGAGTACCATAAACACCTCTGAACAAATAAACTAGAAAATCTAGAAGAAATAGATAAATTTCTGGAAAAATACACCTTCCCAGACTAAACCAAGAAGAAGTCAAATCCTTGAATAGATGAATAATAAGTTCTGAAATTGAGGCAGTAATTAATAGCCTACCACCAAGTAAAAAAAGTCCAGGAACAGACAGATTCACAGCCAAATTCTACCAGAGGTACTAAAAGGAGCTGGTAGTATTCCTTCTGAAACTATTCCAAATAATAGAAAAAGAGGAACTCCTCCCTAACTCATTTTATGAGGCCAGCAACATCCTGGCACCAAAACCTGGCAAAGACACAATACAAAAAGAAAATTTCAGTCCAGTATTCATGAAGAACATTAATGCAAAAATCCTCAATCAAATACTGGCAAACAGAATCCAGCAGCACATCAAAAAGCTTATCCATCACTATCAAAACAGCTTCTTCCCTGGGATGCAAGGCTGGTTCAACATACACAAATCAATAAATGTAATCCATCACATAAAAAGAACCAATGACAAAAACCACATGACTACTTCAATAGACACAGAAAAGGCCTTTGACAAAATTTGACAGGCCCTCATGCTAAAGACTTTGATAAACTAGGTATCGATGGAACATATCTCAAAATAATAAGAGCTATGTATGAGAAACCCAGAGCCAATATCATACTGAATAGACAAAAACTGGAAGCATTCCCTTTGAAAACTGATGCAAGAATGCCCTCTCTCATCACTCCTATTCAACATAGTATTGGAAGTTCTGGCCAGGACAATCAGGCAAGAGAAAGAAATAAAGGGCATTCAATTAGGAAAAGAGGAAGTCAGATTGTCTGTTTGTAGATGACATGATTGTATATTTAGAAAACCCCATTGTCTCAGCCCCAAATCTCCTTAAGCTGAGAAGCAACTTCAGCAAAGTTTCAGGATACAAAATAAATGTGCAAAACTCACAAGCATTCCTATACACCAATAACAGACAGAGAGCCAAATCCTGAGTGAACTCCCATTCACAATTGCTAAAGAGAACAAAATACCTAAGAATACAACTCACAAGGGATGTGAAGGACCTATTCAAGGACAACTACAAACCACTGCTCACGGAAATAAGAAGACACAAACAAATGGCAAAACATTCCATGCTCATGAATAGGAAGAGTCAATATTATGGAAATGGTCTTCCTGCCCAAAGTAATTTATAGATTCAGTACTATCCCCATCAAGCTACCATTCATTTTCTTCACAGAACTGGAAAAAAAAACTAGTTTAAATTTCATAAAAAGCCAAAATAGCCTGCATAGCCAAGACAATCCTAAGCAAAAAAAAAAAAAAAAAAAACAAAGCTGGGGTCATCACACTACCTAATTTCAAACTATACTACAAAGCTACAGTAACTAACACAGCACGGTATTGGTTCAGAACAGAGGCCTTAGAAATAATGTCACACATCTACAACCATCTGATCTTTGACAAATCTGACAAAAGCAAGCAATGGGGAAAGGATTCCCTATTTAATAAACGGTGTTGAGAAAACAGGCTAGCCATATACAGAAAGCTGAAACTGCATCCCTTCCTTACACCTTATACAAAAATTAACTCCAGATAGATTAAAGACTTAAACCTAAGACCAAAAGCCATAAAAACCCCAGAAGAAAACCAAGGCAATACTATTCAGGACATAGGCCTGGGCAATGACTTCATGACTAAAACACCAAAAGCAATAGCAACAAAAGCCAAAATAGGTAAATGGTATCTAATTAAACTAAGAGCTTCTGCACAGCAAAAGGCACTATCATCAGAGTGAACAGGCAACCTATAGAATGGGAGAAAATTTTTGCAATCGATTTCTCTGACAAAAGGCTAATATCCAGAATCTACAAAGAAACAAATTTACAAGAAAAAACAAACAACCCCATCAAAAAGAGGGTATAGGATATGAACAGATACTTCTCAAAAGAAGACATTTATGTGGGCAACAAATATGTGAAAAAAAAGCTCATCATTACTGGTCATTAGAGAAATGTAAATCAAAACTATAATGAGATACCATCTCATGCCAGTTAGAATGGTGATCATTAAAAAGGCAGGAGACAACAGATGCTAGAGAGGATGTGGAAAAATAGGAATGCTTTTATACTGTTGGTGGGAGTGTAATTAGTCCATCCATTGTAGAAGACAGTTTGGTGATTCCTCAATGATCTAGAACTAGAAATACCATTACTGGGTATATGTGATTATAAGTATTATAAATAACTTTATAATACTTTATAATAACTAATGATTATAAGGATTATAAATCATTCTACTATAAAGACACATGCTTTATGTTTATTGCACACTGTTCACAATAGCAAAGACTTGGAACCAACCCAAATGCCCATCAATGATGGACTGGATAAAGAAAATATGGCACATATACACTACGGAATACTATACAACCATAAAAAGAATGAGTTCATGTCCTTTGCAAGGACATGGATGTAGCCAGAAACCATAATTCTCAACAAATTAACACAGGAACAGTAAACTAAACACCACATGCTTTCACTCATAATTGGGAGATGAACTATGAAAATACATGGACATAGGAAGGGGAACATCACACAGCAGGGCCTGTTGGGGGCTAGGCGAGGGATAGCATTAGGAGAAATACCTAATGTAGATGACAGGTTGATGGGTGCAGCAAACCACCATGGCATGTGGATACCTATGTAACAAACCTTCACATTCTGCACATATATCCCAGAACTTAATGTATAATAACAAAAAGAAAAAATAAATAAAAGTCCAGATAGTAATTTCTACTGATGGTATACTGACTGGGAAGGAAAATGATGAGGGTGACTGGTGATTGTCTGTTTTTTGTTCTGAAAGCTGATTATACAGGTTTGTACACTTTATGCCAATGTAATGAGTAATATACTTAAGTTCACTTTTCTCTATGTGTATTATATGTCAGTACAAATAGAAAATGACATTTTTGATTTTGAATTAAAAATCATGTATATATATATATATATATATATATATAAGTGATGTTATTAGATGATATCAATTATCTTTTGCCTATTTCTAGTCTTATCCTTATGCTTTAGAACAATTCTTGCTCTTATCTTACTGTCAAATTGTATAAATGTTAGTCGATTTTCATACTACTATAAAGAACTACCTGAGACTGGCTAATTTATAATGGAAAGAGGTTTTATTGACTTACAGTTTAGCATGGCCAGGGAGGCTTCAGAAAACTTACAATCATGGTAGAAAGCAAAGGGGAAACAACACACCTTCTTCACAAGGAGGCAGGAAAGAGAAGTGCTGAGCAAAGAGGGAAGAGACCCTCATAAAACCATCAGATCCCATATGAACTCATTCACCATCACGAGAACAGAATGGGGGCAACTGACACCATGATTCAATCACCTCCACTCGGTCTCTCTCGACACGTGGGGATTACGGGGATTACAATCCAAAATGAGATTTGGGTGCTGACACAAAGCCTAACCATATCACAGATATTTCTGGGATTTTACATACCGTATTTCAGGTTAACATGGCCTCAAAATCTTTCTTAGTCTCCTCAGTCCTTAGCAGTCTATTCTAAACCAGAGATACTGAGACCTAGGTATTCCTCAAATTCACCTCCAGACAGTCTGAGTAAGTAGATGTAGGTTGAAGTCTCCAAGTGTCCCTGGTACATCTCTTAGGAAGCTGGTCATGGAACTACTGAAGTACACTGTCAAAGATAGCATAACATACCTCTATAGCAGTCTTGATGGCAGGAGAGTTACAGATCGGAATTTTAAAAGTTGGGCGGTCTACACTATAATTACTTCCTGGCACCCCCCATACTCTGATTCATCACATCTGATTGTATGTGGGCAGTCAGAAACCTAGATTTTTTTAAAGCATCCCAGATGATTCTTAAATTCATTAAAGTTTGAGAAACATTGTTTTTATGCCTACAAACTTTGTCCTTGTAAAAGAGGAAAAATAAATTATTGTAGCACACAGTAATGCCAAATTTCTGTTTCAAAATACTTTCTCCCAATTTTCAGAATCTCATTTCTCTAAGTTATATATCAAGTTGCTACAATTTAGCAAGCATAACTGAGACTATTAGGAATTTCAGTAAAATGGTTACCTGGTAGTTCCTTAACAATTTACTCAATATACTTTCGACTAGTTCTTTTCAGTATAGGCAAAAACAAGAAAACATTTGTATGTTTTACCAGAAAATGTAATATGATTTTAAAATAGAGATACGAAATGGCTGCAGCACACATCCACTGCTGTTCTATAGTCAGCAAGGCTGAATTACTCTCTATGACTGAATGGCAATTTACTTTTCTAAACATTTTTTTAATGGGCTGACAATTTGTAACAGAGAAACAAAATGCTTTTCCCTCTCTCTTATCAATTATATTTTCATTAAAAATATTTGCTAGCTATTCATAGTTAAATTACAATAAAATAATTTGAATTTTATAAAGAATCTGTATTTTATTTAAGGACTCCTTGTAGTATATAGTAAATGTTTCCAAAAATGGCCTTACGTATAATAGTCATTAATGAAATGCCTTGTAATCACTTCTGAAGCTACAAGGATAGAATTTCATGCCTCATTCTGCTAGACCCAAACATTACAGCTGATAAATGGCTATACTGCTTTAAGGGGGCTTGCCACATAGAAAACAAAGCTTTGTTCTTTTCCCTGGGCTTATGGCAAGACATTATCTTTACTGTTGAAGGTTTTTTTCCCCGTGTATTTTGCTTATATAGTAAAAAGGAAGGTGATGGAAGCTTAAAAAAAAAAGCTGCTGCGGCCATCTCCTCCAATGAGAAGATGAGTGAAAATAATTATTTGGTAAGTGGACAAATAATTTTTTAAGTGAAACTATCCAGTTTCCCAGATAAAAACTATGCTGAATATTCTTTTAATGACTTTGATCTAATGCCAATTGTTAAATGCATAAAACAAATCACCTTCAAAGCAATCCAAGTTTCAGGCTTATGCAAGCTTTCTTTTTTCTCTCTTTTTTTGGCAAGATGTAAAAGGTATGCTGTCCAAAGATAACTGTGCATTTTATTTTTGTCATAATAACCTTCACTTAGATAAGTAACCATAACAAGTAAGGGTTTCACAGGATGTGTTTGGGACATAAGTGTATATCTCTTTCTTGGCACTCAGGAGTAAATAAAAAAATAAGTATATAAATAACAATTAATGTTTTTTTAAAAACCCAAAACCTAAGTGTCTATCCCTAAAAATGTCTAAGAATCAGTCAGGTTGATCAACTTGGAGAAGAATTCCACATCATTTAGGGCATAATTTGAAAACCACTAACATCAAATTCCTTTAATATAGTATTAATAATTGATGATATATTGATGGGCACCGTGGCTCAAGCCTGCAATACCAACACTGGGAGGCCGGGGCAGGTAGATCACTTGAGCCCAGGAGTTTGAGCCCAGCCTGGCCAACACGGTGAAACCCTGTCTCTACAAAAAATTAGAAAAATTAGCCAGGGTTGGTGGTACATGCCTGTAATCCCAGCTACTCAGAAGGCTGAGGCAGGAGAACTGCTTGAACCCAGGAAGCAGAGGCGGCAGTGAGCCAAGATCGCGCCACTGCACTCCAGCCTGGGTGATGGAACAAGACTCCATCTCGAAGTTTCTGGGGGAAACATGGAAGAGAAATTTTCTGAATGAAATAATGTAGTATGAAGTCCTCAAAGAAACAGGCCATAGCTAAAAACCACTGAATTTATGAGAGGGGAAACAAATTCTAAGCCATTTTCAGCAGAGACCGTGAAATAATAGCATGAAGTAAATTTTCTACAGGAATCAATACTTGGGTCTTTTCCCTTTGTGAGACTACGTTTGTCAGAGCAGATGAAAGAGTGGAAATTTGTCTACATAATACACGATATTTTTCTTTTTCTTTTTTAACCGTGCATGCTAATTATGGAGATGGAGGTGTCCTTTGACAGATTGTTTAATACAGACAGTTTAACAACAGTCGAGCTATTGTGTATGCTTGTTAGAAATATTAACACATGGAGGCTGGGTGCAGTGGCTCATGCCTGTAATCCCAGGACTTTAGGAGGCCGAGGCGGGCAGATCACAAGGCCAGAAGATGGAGACCATCCTGGCTAACACAGCACATCCCCGTGTCTACTAAAAATACAAAAAATTACCCAGGTCTGGTAGCGCACGCCTATAGGCCCAGCTACTCGGGAGGCTGAGGCAGGAGTATTGCTTGAACCCGGGAGGTGGAGGTTACAGTGAGCTGAAATCGTACTGTTGCACTCCAGGCTGGGCAAGCAAGATCCTAATATAGATTTTGTTGCTGTGTGATCACTTTTTTATTATATTAGTTTTATCTAAGTTAACAGATTACAGGGTAGTATATCTACAGTATCATCATAGTATTAAAAAGTAATTCTTCTAAGAAAATAGAAACCATTTGGAAACAGATTAGCTTTTTGCTTTTTAATAAATGAACTTGAGGAACTCACCAGGTATTGGCAAGCCAGGAATTGTCCAAGTCAGGAAATTATAACTTTAATGTTTTTAAAGAAGAACTAATATTTTTAAAGAAGAACTAAGAAACTAAGGAAAGCTCCCAAGAGTTTATGGGTGGGAGAGGGTGAGAAGGATTGCGGGGGGTTTTGGTGGGAGAGAAAGAGTGAGAGGGAAAAGAAACAGATTCACTCAAAGAAGGCTATTCAGGACAGAGGCTTGGGACTAACGAATGTGAATTCAAATGCTGTTTCTGCTGTAATCCATCTGAGGAATGATAACATCCTATCATTGGGTTTCAGCATCTTTATCAAGAAAAAGAGATGGTTAATCTTTAAAATTTCCTCTTCATTTAGAGTCTACTCTTGTAAGGCTGTATAAAAAATAAGATGTAAGATTTTTTACTTTGGTCTCTGTGTAAGGAAAGAGATAATAAGTTATTATGTGATTAATTACCTTTCCGTGCTTGCTAGTTTTGGGAATTCTTCTGCCAAGATTGCAAAAATTCATTTCTGTGTCCTTAATACATAAAGTAGTGGAAGCTCATGAAATTTAATAAGATACTTGTGACTCTGTGGTAGAGAACTGAAATCAGTTTTAGTTGACCAGAGCATGAGTTTTTCAAACTAGTGAAGATTAAAAAGTATGTTTACCAACTTTTAGTGTATTTCTAGGTAATTTTAAATGTCATATTGGCACCATCTATAGATATTTAAGGTGAAGTGCACCTATGATTGTTTTAAATTCTGATGATCAGTCCCTCTCTTTTATTTAAGCTAAGTAATATCAGTTTCAATTAATCAGCAGATATACTCAATCGTTCATCTGATTCACAGCTAGTATTTGTCTGCTTGGGCTACAAGCCATTCAGGAAGATATCATTCTTCCTTTTGTCAATTTATATTCTAGACACATAGTATCTATGCTTTAAGTCTATTCTTTAGAATTGCTACAACTTCTATAAATATTTAAGCTTCATTTTTAATGATGAATAGTCAAAGCTCCACCAAGGATATTTTAAGAGTTTTGCATGAATAATTGTTTTTTTCAGAATAAATGTTTGAATTTTTCAATGCTCAAATATTACATGGACATAATTAGGCACAAAATAAAAAAAATTATTTGTTTAAAAGAGTGACTTTATTAATGTATAGGAAAAGATGATATATTGTTGAACCTTTGTTTTGTGGGATTATGTTTCTCAGTAATCTAACTTTTCCAGGCATAATCATTGAATTAATTGGAATGCAAAACAAAGAGCATATTTGTCAAAACGTTTTGATGCAAGAGGATGATGAGTACTATGGCATATACCTGTGGTTCCAGCTATTCGAGAGGCTGACGCTGGAGGAACCCTTGAGCCCAGGTCTTTGAGGCAGCCTGGGAAACATAATGAGACCTCATCTCTAAAAGGGAATAGAATAACCACAATTTGCTGTAATCTGAATTTGAGGAAACAAACGACAACTTTCAAAAACAAAAGCAAAGTCCCTGGACCCATTCTTTTTGCTCTTTTGTTTATTAGCCCTTTCTTATTATTTTACCTGGTTTAAATAGTTACTTTGGAAGAAAGGCAATGAATAACATAATAGCTTTATAAATAAATGTTTGTTTCTCTGATACTGTTTTAGGTTCTGTTGGCTAGTAAACCCTCAGATGTTTTGGGTTTTATTTCTCCTAGATAGACACTTCAGTATTCATGAACTATGAGAAACTCACATCTCTGTAAATGGCTTAAATTTTTTTGATGGTTCCAAAATAACACAGAAAGGTTTTTCATTGTTTAATTGAATTTGTGTCAACTCTTTCTGGTTCCTACTCTTATAAAAAGTAAAATACATGATGAATTTTTAGTAAGCACTCTATATTAGATATAGAAGTAGGGATAGATATTTAGACTAAATATTTTCTAATTGTCAGATGTGTTCTATTTACTTTTGAAAATTCATGATCCTAAAATATGAGGTTATTTGTCTCTGCTTCCTTTTTCTTAAACTAAAAGGTTTGCTATTATCATCATTAAAATTTTAAATTAAATCTTACAGATACTTTCATCAATAAATAAAAGTGATTAGAAAGTATGTTATCAATTGTTTTGTATTTACAATGGCGCTTTTTAAAACATAAAAAGTTCTTGGAAGTGTGTATTCCTTTAAATACAATGTTCTATAATTTTATCTAAACTATTAACTTATCAAGTGGTCTCTTTAAATTGCAAAACCACCTTTAAATCTTTAAAATAATCTTGGAAAACTTACTTATAGGCCTAGTTAAACTAAGTTCTAGTTCTGTGAAATTATTACAAATGATATATTTCAATATTTTTAAAAAATAAGGCTTTGCTATTCTGTTCTTAGTAACCTATTTTATGGAATCATGTACATAATATTCCATTTCTTTTGAATGCTGATGGCAAAAAAAGAAGCCAATAAATTGTCTTTTAAAATACAGTATCTCTACTCCTCAAATGAGAGATTTCCAGCATTCTCCTAAAAGGCACAATTCTATTAGCTAATGTCCATGTAGGTTTCTGTGGAGGTGGGAAGGAAGACTGAAAGTGAGTTTGACAAGCCTGTATTTGCAAAGGTCTAGATCAATGCTTTTCAGAACTGAGTAAAGGCTGTCCCCCAGGAGGCAGGTTAAGCACAGCAGGATGTGAGCTCTCTTTCCTTTCTTCTACTCTGTTCTCTGTCATCATGCATTTACCTACATGTTTTTCTTTCCGTATACTCATTTATTGACTAATAATATAGTTTGCTGGATAATATGGTATTTTCTGGAAATGCATATTAGATTCAGACCAACTGGCAGTATCCTCTAAAAATCTCCTAGATGGAGATTTCTTATTAGATTGTCCTCATTTAGCTCTTCTTTCACATATTTGTGTTGCACCAGGAAAACTGAGACAGATAATTCAATAAGAAAGCATTTTATTGAGTCATCCCATTGTAATTCCAAACACTTGTTTTAAATGATAAAACTAACTTTAAAACATTATCATTTTAAAAAAGTACTTATAGCTTCACCATAGTAACTATTTATTTTTGCTTAATCCCTCCAAAAATTATTCATATATTCCTCTGAATTGGTATTATTATCATTATCCTGTATATACCATTTTATTACAATCTTTTGATGAATAACATATAAAATTAATTAATTAAGACTTTCTGCATTATCAATTTTTTCATAGTCTAAAAAGCTGGCACTAACTGGTCAACTATTGAATTCAAAATCCTAGGCTAATCTTATTACATATTTTCTCATTTGTACAACATAGGTGAGTGATGATGATTATTATGCCATTTACTAAGGATTGCAACAAGCAAATAATTCATATGATATCACACAGGTAGCAAGTGATGGTTGAGGATTTGTAAGCAGATAGTTTAACCTAAGAACTTATGCCTTTAATCAATGTGCTATGCTACTTCTCACAAATAAAAATGAATGCTAAAGTAATAAGGACTGGATAATGTGGAGAAATACAGTTATGCAAAATTTATATTAGGGATTTAAATCAATTAATTTTTTTTACCTGATTACTCTCTGTGATTCTCCCTCCATCCTACTTGAAACTAAAAAATTGTTTTGGGGACATGGTTTAGTATTCCAGAGCTCTTAGAAGGAATATTCTTGTCTCTGGGTTTCAGAAAACACTAGAAAAAAGTAAACCAGATTTAGTGCTACATAAGGCCAGGAATCCGGGACAGATGCAGGGAATATTTGTGGGTGAATCTTCAAAACATGCTTAATTCCATCAAGCTAAATAAATCTACCATATGGTAAGTCAGATTTATAAAAGAAACTAGTGAAAACTGTGGGTGTTAGATATGAAAATAGAAAGGGATTTTGTTTTAATAGCAAAAATAACTATAAGAAAAAAACAGAAAAGTATTTCAAAACACATCTGTGGGAGACTTCTTTGGCCCTTAGAAAAAGGCAGCTTTCATTTTTGAAAGAAATTATTTCCCGAGTCAAAAATGTTTTTTTCTTTCTTTCTAGAAGTTTTTTCTCCCAAACTTTTAAATAGAGAGGAAGCTCAAGTTATACTATAGAGTAATAAATATATCAAACTAGGGCTATCTAACAAAATAGGTAAATAAAATACTAGGTTTTATCACCTGGGCATTTAACAAACAGAAAGCAGCCTGAGTTTTAAAAAACAAAAACAAAACTTAGAAAGAGTTCCAAGTACCACCATTTTGACCAAGTTGACTGAAATGGTAGTCTACCTCACCCAAACTGAAATCGATAATTAGAAGTATCTGAGATTGCATGAAGATCCTAAAACACTTGCTTTAGAGTAATTAAATCTGCCATCTGAAATAAGAATGTATGTATTTTTTATACAATTTCCATAAGTGTAATTGTGTACAATAAAGCCTTCCCATGTGTTTGGGCCCAATAGATAGTTGGCTAATCAAACATTTTTTTTAAAGTCAAGATTACCTTAAGCATGTTTTAACTTAAAGCATACACATATATATGTATTAGCTAATCCTTAGCTGTAAGCTGTGGCCCTTTTCTGTGAGTATATATCCACTGTTTGGAGCTCTGCCTATTCTTCCTTGAATAAACATACCTGTAATGCATCTTTTAAAATTTTCTAGTTTCAGTGTCTTTAATGTGTAGAAAAAAACCTTCCAGGTACTTGTGAAGCTGAGTGCAGAATCATCATGTATTTTCATGATTCCCTCATCTCCCATTACTTTTATAATAGTTTTACTCTCAATTCAATGGCTTCTTTTTTGTCTTAGACTTTCTGAAGCCTTTCCAAAGCATTTACCTTAATTTGCATATAACAATGACCTTTCATACACATATTTTTCAATTAATAAAAAATTTATCAAATTATATAATTACAAAGATAATTACAAAGAAAATTTATCAAATTATATAATTACAAAGATATAATTTGCTAAAAAAATTTATCAAATTATATAATTACAAAGATAATTTATATATGTATATAAAATATATATATATATATATATATTTTTTTTTTTTTTTTTTTGAGATGGAGATTCCCTCTTGTTGCCCAGGCTGGAGTGCAATGGTGCCATCTCGGCTCACTGCAACCTTCGCCTCCTGTAAGTGATTCTCCTGCCTCAGCCTTTCAAGTAGCTGAGATTATAGGCACCCACCATCATGCCAGCCTTTTTTTTTTTTTTTTTTTTTTTTTTTTTTTTTTTTTTTTTTTGTATTTTAGTGGAGACAGGGTTTCATCATGTTGGTCAGGCCGGTCTCAAACTCCTGATGTCAGGTGATCCACCTGCCTTGGTCCCCCAGAGTGCTGGGATTACAGGCGTGAGCCAATGCGCCCAGCTCTGGTTAGGTATTTTTAAGGTTGATAGGGTAGCTCATCAATAATTAGGGATAGAACTTACATCTAATTAGTTGCTCTAGTGGTCCAACTAATTTTGCAGAATCACTGCTGCCATTCCTGCCATTACATTCATATACCAGCCAGCAGCAGAAAGGAAGAGAGGGAGGAAAAATATGCTCTTCTACTTTAATGGTATGACCCCTAATTTACACACATCACCTCAGCACACTTAGTCACATTGTCATACCTATCTGCAAATGAAGCTTGAAATGTAGCCTGTAGCTAGATGACCATATAGTCACTAAAACTTTTACTGTTATATAAGAAGGGGAGAAAAGATATTGAGGAACACTGAGCAGTCTCTGATTTATTCAGATCTATTCTTTTGAAACTAGGCAAATGCCTTAGTAGGTTTTGCTCTGAACTTCTCTGGTTATGCCTCTCTACATAGGGTAGGAAGCCCACAAGGTCAAGGGGTCTTGCCTAACCAAATCCATGCCTTCCTTTTAACCTGGCTATTCAAAAGTTTAAAACTCCCTGTCTGAACAGCTCTGGTCCTGTGTCCAGTGCCTCAGATGAGTTCTCTGGATGGTGAGCTACATGTACTTCAAGAGTATGAATAGAGGTTGGGTGAGCAGGATGGAAATTCTCACATGTATGTTTGAGATCCCTTATAGTATCCACAGAGACAAAGGTGGGAAGAGAATAGAAGAATATTTGAGTCATGTTTTCCAGCACTGGAAACTTCTGATGCAGAATTCAGAAAAGCTTGAAATATCTAACATTGAATTTTGTGCTTCAGCTCATTATGTAGGTATATTTACCAAAGGAGGAAGATGGCTATATAACAAACTACACCACAACTTTGTGGTTTATGACAACAATCATTTTATTGTTCCTGTAGAAACCATTCCTTAAGGTGTAGGCTGGGGCTGGAGGATGCTAGGTGGCTTCATTCATATGTTTGGAACCTTGATGCTATCTGCCAATTATGGTGCCTTTTTTCATCTCTACATTGCCTCTCTTTCCATGTGTTTTCTTATTATCAAAGAGTTCATTATGAGTTTCTTTGCATGGCAGTTGGCTTCCATGATTGGTAAAAATAGGAAATTGAAGGCCTTCTTAAAGCCTAGTCACAAGAATCACACTTCTACCACATTCTAGTGCCCAAAGTAAGTAATAGAATCAGCCCAGATAAAAAAGAGGGCAAACAAGTTTAACCACTTAACGGGAGAAGTGGGAAAATTACATTGCAAAAAGCCATGCAAGATGGGAGGGATGGCCATTTAAGAAACAATCTATGACAAACATTTTCCATTTAATAGCCTTTAAAGAAAATCTTGATATGTCTCCATTTATATTCTTGTCTCCATTTGTATTCTTGCCTCAGTCCCTGCAAATATTAAGCATGTGTCTGATTTTTTCGTCCAAATATCCACTTATTCCTGCACATAAATTCCCTTTTCCATACATAAAATGCTCTATCCCTAATGAAGACATCCACCAAATCCCATCCAGTTCCTTCATTCAAGTCCAAGGTCTCTGGGTAATGTTTAGTCCTTTTCAACTAATCTAAATGTGACGATTCACTGTGGTCTGTTGACCTATAAACTAAAAGGCCAGTTATACTTCTTCCCTTGCATGTATTATACAATAGTGGAGTAAAATAGGTTCACTTTTCTAGGCATTGTGAAGGATAGCAATTGTTTCTCTTCACGAAATCCACTATTTAGTGAAAGAAATAAGGGGTACACTCTGTCATTATAATATTGTTTCACAAACTATGCAGTACAATAGAAATTTCCATTCAGAACAGGGAGAGTGGAAAACACATGGAAGTTGGGAAGGCAAACTCTCAGGGCAATTGAGTAAATTTCTTGGTCAATCGAGTTGAACGTTCAGGTTTTGTTCCCTGGGAGAATAGCCCTGTTTATGATTCTTCATGGCCCTGAGCCCTATGTCTTATTATTTTTTTAGGAAGTGGATGATGAATCATGTGATTTTGTTGGAAGTTCCACAGACTTTGTGGTCTCCTTGTTGCTGGGGCAAGGGATTTGGGGTTTCAGGGATGGCTCTAAGGTTCAAAAAGTCATGGGAGTTTCATTGCTAAAAAGACTACAAGGTCAGTTTGCCATCACTCGGTTTCCTAAAAACTCTAGTGGTCTCTGATCTATTTGCTTCTGGCTACTGCCATGTAGTGGTAACCACAGCCAAAGATCTAACATGGTTTATAAGCTTGGAAAATCCAGATTTTTATTAACTGGCCTCTGTGCTCTGTGTGTCCTTCCTGCTTTAACATAATGGTGGTAAATTTGGGACCATCTGTGGGAAGAGTCTTGGGTGGGGTGGCAATAGACTTAATCTGGTCTTTGCTGCTGGAGCATTCAGCATACTTTGGGCATTAGTCATTGTGCTTTATAGAGGAAGTGAGAGTGTAGGCTAATCTGCTGAGTTGGTTGACTGAAGCTTGGTTATGAAATTTCCTATTACAGAACAAACTGAAAGTAATATAAATGGGTTTCAGATACTAACTCCCTATTCTTCTTTATTATTTGGTGAAACCATTATCCTGGAGTGGCTGAGAGAAATAATCTGTTATGACTAGTTCCAGATTTATGTAGTTTTCTTTCTCAAGCGCCTTCTTACTTTTGTCTTATTTCATTTTGCATGTAGTAAATTAAAGTTCAGATTTTTAGATGCATGCAGTGTTTTAAACAATTGTAATAATGAGGATTTTTTTTTTGTACCTTTAATGCCTTTCCATCAATGTCTCAAAACAATTTCTTTCCATTTGTGCTGCATTTCTGCTCTGTGTCTGTTTTATTATTTAACTTCTCTTTTGCCTTCAAGGCTCCTTCCCCTGCATGACTTTTCTAAATCAGCACTGTTCAAGAGATATAGAAAGTAAGCCACATATATAATAAATAAGTGTTCTAGTACCTTATTAGAAAGCATGAAAATAAATGGGAAATTAATTTTAATATATCTTTTAAAACTCAACATCAAAATTATTATTTCAAGTACCCAATATAAAAATTATTGAGATATTTTATTTGAATTTGGTGCATTTTTAACCTTAAAACACATGAAGATTTGGATTAGCAATATTTCAAGCGCTCAATATATACTGAGTGTAGTTCTTGATCTTTAGACTAACTTGAGATGTAACTAGGAAATATTCATTATCAAATGCTCTTTTCTAGGCATTGTGAAGGATAGCAGTTGTTTCTCTTCAAGAAATCTGCTATTCAATGAATGAAATGAAGAGTACACTCCAATATAATTATAATATTGTTTCTCAAGCCATATGGTTCTAGAAAACACAAATTTGGGTCATTCTTATTAGAAACAAATAAGTCCCTTCAATTTTTTCTTTCTCTAAACAGGGAGGCAATATAGGGTAATTATGATATTTTCATTTGGAAAAATAATAGTAGATTCATTGAAAAGTCTACCCAGGTATTGTAAGTACCACTTTCCATCTTTTGCCGAGAGTTTTGATATGCCTGAGACAGGCAGTCCAGGCCAAGTCAGAATCTTCCGCTATGTATATGTTTGATGTGAAATTATCATAGGAAAGGCTAAACGTTAGTCTTGGAAAAAATTCCTCTAATCTATAATGAACTGAAGTTAAATAGCACCCTTGGTTTACTTCCCTGCAGTAAGCACTTACATCTCAGGGGCTATAACCAGGGAGTCAACAGTCTAAGTCCCTATTTCAAAAAGTATTTGATACTTATATGAGGGTGAGCAAAATGTCTGCCTGCTGGAATTCATCAAGTCCTCCAGTTTTTGGAGCTATCTTTTATTCTAATATTTGAATAAAATACCTCAAATTTCTTTTTATAAAATAGCATTACCTAGTTTCAATCCACTTCTCTATTCTTTTGTGGGCTAAGTTTCCCTAAAATATTTGGAAAAAAATTGGGGTTGCTTGAAGTTTGCTTCTTTACTGTTATCTCCAGGACTCATTATCAGGTCTCCTGCTGAATGTCAGGCTTCTGTTTTACTTTGTGGCTGGTCCCCCCAGCTTTGGAACTTTGATTCTATTTCTCTATTCCCCAAAGTACCATTAATATTAATAACTGAAATTCTGGGCAAAACAGATTTCTGTTGAAGACTTGCAGAAAGTAGAATTTCCTTACAGTGAGAAAACAATTCTGTAATTGACTGCCCTTCCTGAAACCATGTTCCTGAGAATCCTATCTGTCTAGACCAGAGTCCTTTAACAAAACTTTCTTCACTGTCCAATAAAGCAGCCACTCACACATGTGGCTATTGAGCACTTGAAATGTGGTTAGTAAGGCTGAGGAACTAAATTTCAAATGTAAACTTAGTCAGGTGACTAGTGGCTCTCATGTTGGACAGCAAAAGTCTGGAAGACTGACTCCTTTCTTTTTCGAAAGTTCTCACCCCATTTGCCAACTACCATTTTGTAGTTATCAGTAAATAATTACAAAATTCCTGTTACTCTATTTCACAAGAGAGATTTCACTCAATTTCCCACCCCCAAGCTTTATCTATCTAGATTATCATGGGAGCCCCCATTATCTTATACAATAAAAAGTCCCTTGTGGCTCAATAATATAATTTCCTAGAAACAAAGAACCATTTATCTTGGTAAATGCTTACACCAAGGATGACTTCAGTAGTTGTAAACAATATCATATTTTCAGAATCAATATTTCATTAGGTTACACCTTTCTTTCAGCAAAATATGTTCTGTAGCTGGAAAGAAGGTTGCCCATAAACTCTTTCCTTAGGTCATGTTCTGGGAAAGGAAAACGTATTGTCTAATATCTTATGGACATTTCTTTCAGACTACTCATTCCCTATGACATGCAGAGCTAGTATTAGAGAAACTGTTTCAGCAGAGCTCTCCAAAACTGGAAGAAATCCCTTAAAAATTTGCGTAACTGGGGAATGAGAATGAGCAGCTGTCTCTCAAGCATAAGGAAATGGGTGTAGTGAGAACATCAACATGACTCTCTATCCTGAGGCTTCAGCCTCCGATTTTTAGCCTTTAAAGACAGTGCTCATGGGCAAAGTTTTGTCCCTTTGAGAATAGTATGCTCCTGTTTCCATTAAAAGAATATTTCCTCCCATTCCTGCCCCCTATGATGGGATCCAGATAATAGTATGTTGACCCTGTATCAACTCCCCTTTAAAGTCATATACTGCCTGTGCTTGGCATGACACTCCTCCACCTAGAAATTTGCCTGTTTCCCAAGCCCCTCAATAAGAGAGAAGAGAGCTCTATAGTCAAATAAGCATATTTGCTCATAGGATCTAGAAAGCCCCATTCCTCTTGAAATTTTCCGCCATCTCACTTGTTGCCAGAACACTTCCAGATAAGCCTTACCTTCCACATCATTGAGGATGGCTTTTTGGTGTGCTTAGTGCTTACAAAGTGCCCCTTCTCACAATCCTAGCTAAAGGGTGGCTTTTCCATTTCATGGAGTCATAGGTCATGGCCCTGGAAATACCTACCACCCTGAGCTTTGCAATGCCTCTGTGATGGCATTACACTCCAATTCTTAGACAACATTCAGAATTGTTTAGACTCTGATAGCATTGATCTCTACAATCATATGCCTTTCTTTGATTTGCTTCATATAGACAGAATGCAGTTTTTGACAAACTGGGACAAATACATCCTATTTATGCTCACCTGTTCCAAATTGGTAGCAGAATGGTGATATTTATGGTCACTGGCCTACAGTTCTCTAACTAGAAGGAAAAAAGTACTACCTGCTCCTACTTCTGAAGACTTGAATAATGAAATCCTGAAACCAAATTTTTGCTGACAACAACTTCCACTGCCCATGTCTGAGCTGGTACTTCTAGTACCAGTTTTGTTACGCTGAAGTGTTTTTCTATTGGTTTCTAATTCTACCATTTTTCCTCTTTATGAATTATTCTTGTAATTGAGATACCTTATTTACTCTATCATTTCTACTATAAATGTACTATTTATTTTTTCCAACTAAACTCAGTTTATTGTGGATTAACAAGTACTGTTTTTTGAAATAACATCCCTAACTTAAATTGATCAGTGTATTTTTGCCATACAAATTTATTGAGCATATACTATGTGGTGATATAGCTCTAGATGCTACTTATATAGCAATGAGAAAAACCCATACAAATCCCTGCTGTTGTGTACTTTATACTCTAGTTAATGAAGACAGAAAATAAACACATAAAATATGTAATATGTCAGATGTTACGAGTTCAGTAAGAAAAGTAAAGCATGAGAAGGGGCATACTGGGAAGAAGTGGTGGGGGGAGTTACTATTTTAAATTAGATAGGCATGGAAGAATTCACCCATAAGTTAACATTTAACCATAAACTTAAAGGAAACGAGAGTGAGCCATGTCAGGATCTGGGGAAGAGTGCTGCAGAAAGAAGGAAATAGCAACTGCAAAGCCTTGACATGTGCAAGAAATAGCAAGATGGTCAGTGTAGCTGGAACCAAGCTAAGGAGAGCCACAGAAGCTGAAGTCAGTGAGAGACTACACTGTGTTGTAGATACATGTGCTTTGCCTTTAATTCTGAATGCAACCAGACAGCATTGGTAGGTTTGAGACACAAGAATGATCCATATAAACAAATATATTTTATTTCTTCTTTGTCATGCATGCTTAAAAATGAAACATCAGAATTGTGACCACTCTACAAATTTGTCAAGACTAGTTCTGGTGTAGCATGCATATGTGGACGTGGAACAAGCAGCCTTAAAGTCAAGGAATTTCCTAACTTCCTGAAATCCATAAACTGTCCCAGAGAGTTATATTTGGGATACAATTTCCAAAATTTCAGATGAGTCACCAGTTCCAGGAAAGGATATGGAAATATGGTGGAAACGTCACTGAAAGATCTTACAAGCCCACATAAACTGGCAGAAAAGAAGCATAGACACTTACATCTTGACATACTAGGAAACATTCTTGGGGAAAACTAATCTAAATTACATTTAGAGGATGATGAACCTGGGGCAAAAATTCTCCAAATATGTAAGAATGACCTCTGTGCTTTCAACCATTTTTCAGATGTGAGTGTTAATGGTATATAATTAACTACAATTAGTAGAGCTGAAGTTTTGCCATGCATCCCGTTTCCATTACCGCACCCACTACAACCTCCACGCATCCGTGAGTCATCATTATAATCAGCCTTTTCCAGGAATATTAAGCAATTTATTAGAGAACAGACATCTGGAAATAAACCTATGTTAGCTTGAGCATGGCCTTTTAGTTCTATAAATCATACTTGCCCTTCTCCAGAAATAATGATTCCAGTCCAATTCCTATATGTTTTGAAGGAGAACAACATTGAGAATGGGCACTTCAAATTTCAAACACAACACTAAATTCACTGTGAATTTGTAGTGAATAAGGACTACATTTTAAGATATATTATTCTAGAATAGCAATATTAAATTTTAACACATATTTACAATAAAATAAAAGACACATCTCACTCTAGTTTTCAGCTCTTTACAAAGAGAGCAGTGAAACTTTAAATTTTTTAGAAATAAAATTTAAATAGATAATGTTTGTTGAATTAATTTAATCATAATCCTACCATCTAAAATCACTCATCATTATTTTGATATATTTTCTTTTTGTTCAATCTTTTTTCTTGACGTTTGTTTTTGACAATATTGAAACATCATATTTATAATTTAGATATGAACATAATTTTACCTTACCATTTACTAACCATGATGTCAAAGCATTCTCTTTGTTGATTTACAAACTTAGGAAAATATTTTAGTGTGACTTTTTAAAACATTATATGATCATAAACTTCACTAAAATTCTTTACTATCGCTCATCCCCTTTATTATAAAGTTCTAAAATCTTTAGTGAAGGATATTAGGCTAGTCATGATCTGCCCCTTTCTGACTCTGCAGTTTTTGCTTTTTCTCTAATTTTCCAATCACACTTTTACCTCTAGACATTAGGAATGCCTTTTTGTTTTTGAGTCAATGACATTTTCTCATTTTTGGCATAATTTCACTATTATTTATGATTTTACTATTATTACTTGGTATAACAATTTCTACTTATTTTTAAATACTGAAGTTTAGAATCTGCTTTTCTGGGCAGCCATTCTTGACACCCTTCACCCAAACCTCAGCAGTTGCTGATTTGGTTCTTCCTACTCTGACCCCACATCACACTGAATTATAAAAAAACCTGTTTCCTCCTGTAGATCAGGAGCTATATAAGGCAGAAGTCTTATCTTTTTCATATTTGTATGAATAGTTCTTAGCATAGTTCCTGGCACATAAGAGGAATTAACTTAATATATATCAAATGAATTACTAAGTAACCATAAATTAATTCTCTTATTTTCTCTGTCTTCCATTACTGAGGGCTTGTCTTCCCCAATATAAAGACCTTGTCTTCCAAATTCTAAACTGTCCTTATCTACTGCCAATAGTATTCAAGTTATAATTTTTATTGATTCATTCACTTTGGTCACTTTGGGTCTTAGAACTTAAGAGTTCTTTGTACTTTGGATGGTAAATTGTGCTAATGAAGTTATAAAAACATACACTAAAATAAAATTGAAATTTAAAAAGGACAAGCTATTGAGAATAACTATAAATCTGCAAATTTTAAGTACTTGTATTGAATTTTACACTTGACAAATATTCAAACATAAATGACGATATTCATTTCTAATGTCACTACAGTTATAAACTCGGAGGTAGATGTACAGGTTCCCCATGGAGTTTCTATAATACAAACTGAGGATTGTTGAGGCCACCTTTTAGGAACATAGTAATTATTCTACTCTGAAACATCCTCTTCATTGTAACTTTTCTTTTGGTGATAACAAATCAGGAGAGGATAGACTTTATATGGATGTGTATTTAGTTTCAGATTCACGAGCTTGGACAAGTTATTCAACTTCATCATCTGTAAAAGAGACAGATTAATAATGTCTAACTCATGAGACTTTGAGGATTAAAATGTAACTTCATGAAAAACTCTGTATAGTATCAGGCTTGTAGTGATATGTATTTTGTGACCTTAGGTCTAGATGCCTGACCAGCTGTTTAAGTATAATTTTTACCTGCTATGCTCTTTCGCCTTGTTGTCTAAAGGAATCTATTCTCTTTTTTCTTCTAATTTTCTTCTAATCCCTATTTTCCAAAATGCATAAACTAGGTTAATTCAGCAATCTGTTTCATGAGTTAAACTAAAATTTTTTTCTTTCCCTGCTAGTCAGATGTCTGCATATTCTTAGAATTATGGCCAACTCCATTAGTATGTATTGAAGGTTAGAGAGGGATTTTGCTTATTCTTGAACAGTTAAGTACTTAGTTACCTATCCACACATAAATTGTGTGCAATTGCTACTTACATACTTGCCAACACTATCACCTGACACTTGAATATTGCCAATTAACTTATAAATACTTTTTCATGAAATTCAGCCTCCTTTTATAACATAGAGTATATGTTTGAAAACATTTCAGAATAATTCTTTACATTTGAATTCTTCCATATATTTAGGTAGATTTTCATTGATGTAGTCAATAAGTATTTCATAAGATATTTTAACATTTATAATGTGTAAATTACTATATTAATGTTCCTAGAATAATGAATATTAAGTAATAGTCCTAGAATAAGGCAAATGTAAATAAATAATAATTTTTTCTCCTCAAATATCTAACAGCCTAATGGGGAAAAATACACACATGAACATATAATTTCATTTTAATCTAAGATTTCTAAATAAAAAGATAACCTATAAGAATAGAATTTTATTTCAATTTTTACATTTTTAAAGGTCAGAATGATAAAAAAACTATTTTGAAATGTAATCATCTTCAAATTATCAAAATAAATCTTTCTATGAGGTTGTAGAAGAGTATGGTGAGCTTCTATTTCTAAGAATTATTGGGATTTTTTTGTAATTCTATTAAATTTATAGAATTGAATTTAGTGAAGTCTTAATTTTTTGGAAGTTTGTTTATCTGGGTGGCAGAACATGCTAGTATGGTGGCTAATTTACAGCCTCCTGCAGTTTTTAATTGTAAACCTGTTTGATACACTGGTTTTATAGAATAGATTATAGATTTGGTTTTACAAAGTCATTTTTACTCTCTTCAATTTAAAATTATCATGTAGAAACTCCTTCAAGTTTAAAAAATAGATTAATGTACCTCTAAAACTTAGAGCTGGATATAAATTGGCCTTCTTTTATAAAGTAAACCAATCCCTTCACATGTTATTATTAACTTCACTGTGGTTATGCTTCCTGGCCAAAAGACACAGAGACTATTTTGAGAACATATCCCCCAAATAGGTGAAAATACCACACTTAAAATTCCTAATCAAACACACCAACATTTTGGATCCCAGAAATTACCTACGTCCAGTGAGAATTCTTTCTAGTCTGATTGCCTACTCACTTGGCCAGAAGGGCTCTGCAGTGGTAGCAAAGATGGAGCTTCTGGACTGAGAACTGGATGCCAGCAGAAGTGAGATGGTCATTGGCATATTGGGGAATGTAGGGCTTGTTGATCAGGGGCACATGAGAAAGTTCCTATCCTCTCTCTTGGAAGGCTAGGAAAATAAAGTGTGGCAATGTATGAGAAGAGCCTGAGCACAGAGCCTAGCACAAGAGAAGTGCTTAATACATGTATTACTATGTGGTCTTTACTTCTGCTTCTTTTCTTTTTTCCATGTTTTTCTCCCTTAGTCTTTATATTCCTCTACTCCATGGAAGACTCAAGAACTCTCTTCCTGGAGCAAATTAAAACTCCTTCTCCTCTCTCAGTACCACAGAAGAAACAATGGTGTCAAAATGAGAACAGGAAAAAAATGAAGAAGCATTAGAATTATGGACGTTGAATGGTAAAGGTTCATTTTGAGAAATCTCATAATAAAAGGTATTCTTGACAGTCACTGAAAACTAAACAGGGCCAGGCTATGGCGTTTGCCTAGACATTCACACCTGTTCTCTTGTAAAATTTTAGTCACCTGAGCTGAGCTTCTTTCTTCTCTGTGAGGGCATCTAGAATCTGCATTTTGAGATTCTAAGAATAAGATGAGATTAGCTATACATGGATCCAATCAGATCTCTGCACTTCTTTTTTTCATTCTTATTCCTCTCATCAGGATGTACCTGAAGTACATTTCATAGTCCATGGCTGACTGTCAGCAGAGTGTGGTTGAACGTGGTTTGGAAGCAACAAATCTGCCCCCTACTGATAGTAGGCAACCTTTCGAAAGCCTCAGTGTCTTCATCAATAAACAGAGATGATGACAGTGCACTATCTCCTAAAGTCACAGGGAAAATAAAGTGTGGGTTGGGCACGGTGGCTCACGCCTGTAATCCCAGCACTTTGGGAGGCCGAGGTGGGTGGATCACTTGAGTCAGGAGTTTGAGACCAGCCTGACCAATATGGTGAAACCATATCTCTAATAAATACAAAAAATTAGCCAGGTGTGTTGGTGCCTGCCTGTAAACCCAGCTACTTGGGAAGCTGAGGCAGGAGAATATCTTTAACCTGGGAGGTAGAGGTTGCAGTGAGCCGAGATTGCCCCATTGCACTCCAGCCTGGGCAATAAGAGCAAAAACTCCATCAAAAAAAAAAAAAAGGAAAGAAGAAAATAAAGTGTGGCAATGTATGAGAAGAGCCTGAGCACAGAGCCTAGCACAAGAGAAGTGCTTAATACATGTATTACTATATGGTCTTTACTTCTGCTTCTTTTCTTTTTTCCATGTTTTTCTTTTCACCTCCCCCTTTTGTCACCACTATTGATGTTGCAATCACCACAACTTTGTCAGTAGCTGTGTATGGAGTATATGAGGCAGCCGGGTCTGCGACCATGAACTCCATTCACTGAGACCAGACTTTTGCTATCTAAATAAACAGCCACTGGAAAAGGATTGATAAGATACACTTGCAACCATATTTTTTCACTGTAAGCTTCTGATCAACTTCCATTCCAAGTAGACAATTTACCAGAGTGGTTTGTAGTTATGAAGATGAGAGAATTCTTCAATTCATTTTCTTGTGTAAAACTCTTGACTACAGGTTGCTTTTGTCTAGAGGAATTTACCTGAGCTTGACAAATAATCATGTGTACATTTTTATTTTAAATATTTCATTAAGGGCCTAGATGATGGAGTCTCCTATTTTTCGGTGATTTAGAGCAGCTGTCTCTTTTGAGAAAGGAAAAAAATTTAAAATTTAAAATTTATGTGAACTGATGAGTTATAACTCAGAATTAAATGCTAATTTGGATAGAGCAAGAAGAATTAAGTACATTTATTATTTTATTGTATAATTAATTCATCCTTTCTAACAAAATCAGCACAATATAGGAAAAGTTTAGAAAAACACAAAAAGATATATTATTAACCACATATCTGGTGTATAGTTTGCATATTTTTTTCTGGCCTTTGCACATATATTTTTAAAAAAATACAATTGTGGCCAGCTGATGTGGCTCATGCTTGTAATCCCAGCACTTTGAAAGGCCAAGGCAGGAGAATCACTTGAGTCTGGAATGTCAAGCTTACATTAAGTCGTGATCAAATCACTGCACACCAGCTTGGGTGATGCAATGAGATCCTATCTCAAAAAAAAAAAAAAAAAAAAAAAAAAAGATTATATTGACTTTAAAAAAAAATTTGCTGTTTTCATTTAATACTAATTTTTGCTTAAAACAATATTCTTAATGATTGCTTAATATTCCATTGCATGAATGTACAATAATTTATCCACTTCTACTAGTGGAGGCATTTATCTTTTTGACAGTTGGACATTTACTTTGTTTTAGTTTTACAGTATTATAAATAAAGTGATATTGAACACCTCTATATCTAAATATTTATCTTTATATGGAGGGGGGCTTTAATGAAAGAATAATGATGCCAATGGTTTTAAATGTAACTTTTATAGTACTCTTTAATTTTAATTTTGGAATTCAAGCAAAAAAGCATGTGGTTTGAAATAAAGGGGAAAAGGATCTGCTTGTAAAGAGATGGCTGGTAAAATAGCTGTAACCTCAGCATAACTTTGACAAAAATTGAGCCAAAGATTTAGCTGAGGTGGAAAAGGAAAAGAAAGATATTACCATGTAGAAAGAAAGAAAGGTGTAGAAAGAAAGGACAGTATTATAATTTGAAATAAGGAAAGGACCAAGAAGTAGGAATCGACACGTCTTTATGACTCTAAATTAGGATTTTGGAAGTAATAATGCTACAGACTTTCATAAAAAGAAAATGAGAAACTTTGTGTATTAAGCTTTAAGAAATTATTTGACATTCAGTTACATATATTTATTTGCATGAGTGATACTGAATTTTAGAATGCATTAAGATAAAGCATAAATTAAAACCCATCATTATATAGATGGTTTTTGAAATAGTGAGACTGAGAAAGAAGGATTCACACATCTGTACAGCATCCACTATGTGTGCCAAATGTTCACAGGAGGGAAATGAAACTTCAAGGGCAAATGATGAGCTGGTGGATAAGTATAAATAGCTTCACCAGAAAAATGAATTTATTTAAACTATATTTGAACATAATTATGTTTTAGTCATGGCTATAAAGTAAAACATACAGAATAGGAAGTTCAGTATTGTCAGCCATCTCTTGTAATAATTAAAAAAGGAGAATAACCATGAGGTGGTGCTATTTAACAAGAAATCAGAAATCACAGCATAAGAATTTTGATGTTTATTTTGGCTTACTAATTCCCTAGAAAAGCACACTGAAACTGTTAAATCTTCAGGAAACAAACACTGGGAATTTAAAGGGACAAATTACTAACTGCTCCATCTACCTCATTTCCTTAGGCCATTTGAATTTTTGGAAATATTGCAAATAAACAAATCTGTGGTTTTCTGGAATTGGAACAAGAGCAAGGCTCAAAGACACTCAGACAGAATGCTTCCTGCCTTGGAAAGAGCCTGCTATGAGGCCATGGGCAGGTTGAAAGGCAGCACACAAGGAACAAGAGAACAAAGGCCCTTCTATTTTCTTGAGTTTATATTTGTCAGTTTCTCCAGTGGGCGAGAAACCTTCATGTGTTTGGCAGAGAGTGGTTTTGGACTGAACAATATGGAATCTTTCCTGAGACAGGCATTGGTTGATTTACATTAATATAAAAGCAAGTGATTTAAAAAAATATAAAATGGGGCAGTGACACTGAAAAGTGAATAGTTTCACTTTAGTAATGTACAGTACTTTTGGTTATTTTGAGCCATTCTGAAATAAGCATCAAATGTGCTGTATTTTTTTTCATAAGCTGTAGCTTATAAATTAGATTAACTATATATTTCATAAGATTTATATAAGACTCAATATGGCCTAAACTAGTACTTAAATTCCATCCTTTCCCTCCTAGACAATTCTTATGGTTTCTTAAATATTACATGTAGCCTCTAGAGTTAAACCAACTTGGTTCACATTTGAAAACGGATGTTAGGGAGGGAAGGCCCCATAACAAAGTTTTTCATCTCAGTAAAAAAGTTTACAGTGTCAGTTGAAATTTTCAAAACATTTTGGAAATAGCCAACAGAAAGATAGAGGCTAAGAAAATCATTTGGAAATAAGATGTACAGAGGTAAAAATAAGTCAAAATAAGAAAAATTGGAAGTGCTTTAGGTTGGCTGCATGTTTGGGTGAAGAATTCTGTGAAGTTGAGTGGCTCTTTGGAATTTAAGAGGGATGCTACTATTCGGGTATAATGGGAAGACATAGTTTCCTCAGTAGTTGGCACATCTAACACCCCTCAACAATTAAACTGTCAAACCTGTCCTGACTGCTGGTTTTACCTAGTGTTGATAGAATCTCAATCTTTCCTACCTAGACCTCAGAAGGGAAACACTTACAGAAAGAGGCTAAATCTGAAAAATGGACAAGGGGATCAAGAAAGAGGATAGGGAGTTAGGATCAAAGACAGATTTTGCCCCTCTCGGGTCCCTGATCAGGGAACAGAAAGCAGAACTTAACCCAGAGAGAGAGGGCATTTTCTTGATTCTGGTGCTTTTTCAAGGCATAAGCTCTATCGTGCTCTTTCCTTCACTGCTAACTGCCAGTGATGTACCATTTTCCCTTTATTGTTTTTTTTTTTCTTCCAGGTTTTGTACTCTGGTTTCCCAATTCAATATGCTGCAATAAGGTCATCAGATGTCTCCAAATTATCTGGTCAAGTCATAATTTTTTTTTAAGTCATCTTATTTGACACCTGATTCAATCATTCATTGACATTTGACTTCCTTTGGTTTCTATGAGAACCTCTCTCCTGTGTCTCTTTCTGACTACCCGAATATTTTCTGTTTCCTCCTCAACTCTTGCTACTTGAATGTCAACTCTTCTGGATTTCAATTTCAGACTTTCTTTTCCCTCCAGTTCTACCTACTTTTACAGGATGAGCTACTTCTCCTGGGCTCATCTTCTAATTATTTGTTGATAAATCTCAAATCCATGCCCAGCACAAGTCTTTCCCAGAGTTGCAGATATCACTGTATAATTTCCTAGATGTTTTATGAACATCTTCTCAAAAATGTCTGCAGGCACTTTAAACTCAGAAAGTCCCATGCTGATATCTGGCCTTTCCTGCTGAATCTTCCACCTGTTTTTGATTTTATTGATAATGAGAGCTCTGCAAGTTCCCTAGCTAGAAACTTTGGGTTCATCTACGAGTCTTCTCTCTCTTATATCCTCCATCTCATAACCATCAGAAGTCTTTGAAATTACATGTTTAAATATATTATACATTTGTGCCTTATTTATCTTTGTTCATATTTTATTTTATTGCTTCCCTGAACCATTCCAATAACTTCATAACTTGATTCTCTTCTAGTCCCCATTTGGTTCTTCATACAAACTAGTAACAGACCTAACCTTCCAGAAGACAAATCAGATCATAAGTCACACTTGCATCTCATAAACTTTCTCGGTTTCCCATGATCCATTAGTTAAAATCCAAATTCTCTCATATCACATCTAAGATGATTCATAGTTGGGCCTTAACATACCTTGTTTTACATCTCCTCCCATACACGTAAGCCATCCCAAATGACTCATCGTCATGCAAAATCTAATATCTCTGCCTCAAAGATTTCTTTCCCCATTTTCCACATTATATTGATCAAGACTCAGATCAAGTATCAATTGCTCCATGACACATATTTTTCTAGTGCCTAATACTACATAAGAATTCTGTGTTTGTTATTTTTCTAAAACTGTAAGTCTGAGACTTAAAGGACTTTAAGTAACTAATTAAATCATTCACTTATTTTGTATCAACACTTATGAGTACTTAATTTGTGTCAGCTACCAAGGTGGGCCATAGGAAGACAAAAATGGAGACTCAATCTCTTCCCTTGAAGAACTTGCAGTGTATCAGATAATGAAGAATAAGAAATGTATTTTTATAATGCAATTATCCACCTCAATACAATTGGTCCACCCTTTTGCTTTCATGAATGACTGAACCTTTTCAGTGCCAAACGTGAATTATGCGCACATGAAATGGATCTCTTCTCTTAGGCCTCAGGTACATGCCTAAGACTCAGCCAAATCTTAGTGTTTTTCTTCTTTTCCCTCTTCCTCCTCCTCCTCCTCAGCATAAGCAGGGCTTGCAGGACTAAATTTGTTTTCTTCTCTCCTCTAAAGCTGCCTTACCATCATTTGATTTACTTAGTCTTGATTTCATTATTTTAGAAAAATTAAAAGATGTTTGTGGGTACATATATCTATATATGTTAGTAGGTACATATATCCGTGGGTTATATGAGATGTTTTGAGACAGCTACGCAATGTGAAATAAGCACATCATGGGGAATGGGGTATCTGTCCCCTCAAGCACTTATCTTTTGAGTTATAAACAATCCAATTATACTTTTTAAGTTATTTTAGGATGTAAAATTAAGTTATTATTGACTATAGTCACCCTATTGTGCTATGAAATAGCAGGCCTTACTCATTTTTTTTTTGTACCCTTTCCTTGTTTCTTGTAAACACAAGCAAGCAGGTGGTTTCATTAGGTGAGTTTTACTATTGTATGATCACAACTGGGAAACAGATAGTGGAGAATAGAAATAATACTCAGGGACTATACCAAGTTTAAACAGGATCTTCCAAAATTAGCATTTGGCATATTGTTGCCAGAGTAACTGGTGTCCCATTGGTTTTCCACTTTGTGCTTTTAATCCAAAAAGTATACTCACCACCCTTCTTCCTTCTTTCTAATGATGACTAGAGGGCTTGCTTACCGCATTCTCATTGGAGATCTCTTTCCAACCAAGGAGGCTGGGAAGATCTACCATAATAGCATAAAGAGAGCTAAGTTAATCATCAACTTAGGTGCCCCTACAAATTAAGGAGACACAAAGACATCTGAGTCTCCCTGCCCCCTGCCTCATAGAAGATAGTTCATCTTTTCTCTCTACCTTACAGGAACTTATTCTAGTGGTTCACTTTATACATTTTCTACCCTAACTTCCTCTTACATTCTCCCTGGGAACTAACAGTAACCACTTTTCCTCCTCTCTTCCCTTCCTTCGTCCTTTTTTAAAAAACTGCTTTATTGAAGTATAATTGATGCACAAAAACTGCACACCAAACTTGGTAAATTTGGACATATAGAAACATCTATGAAACAATCACCACAATCAAGGTAATAGAGATATCTATCACTTCCAAAACTTTCCTTGTGCCTCATTTTTGTTCTTATTATAAGAATACATGAAATCTACTCTCTTAAATTTTTAAGTGCACAATACGGTATTGTTCTTGGTATGTACTATGTTGTGTAACATATCTCTATAAATTATTAGTCTTGCATAGACACTCTTTACATTCATTGAACAACATCTTACCCTACTCCCAGGTCCTTGCAACTACAATTCTATTCTCTGTCTCTGGGTTTGACTATATGAGATACCTCATAAAAGTGGAATCATGAACTATTTGTCATTCTGTGACTGGCTTATTTCATTTAGCATAATGTCCTTCAGGTTCATCCATATTGTTTCAAATGGTAGAATTTTTTTAAAGGTTGAATGATATTCCATTTTATGAATATACCATATTTTCTTTATCTGTTGATGCTAGACATTTGGGTTGTTTTTATATTTTTGTTATTGTGAATAGTGCTGCATTGAACATGGGATGCATTTGTTCCTCCAAGATTCTAACTTCAATTCCTTCGAATAGAAATTGAAATTCTGGATTGTAATTCCTTTGGATAGGAATTGAAATCAGGAATTGAAACCAAAAGTTGAATTGCTGTATAATATGGTAGTTCTAATTTTAATTTTTTGAGGAATTTTCATATTTCCATACAGCTGCACCATTTTTCCTTCCTACCGGTGTACAAGGGTTCCTATTTCTTCACATCCTTGCCAACAAAACATCTTGAATGTGCTCAATCTTCTGTGATTCTGAAAGCTTCTACAGTTCGAATGTATATGTCCCTCCAAAAACCACATATTTTAACTTAAACCTTAAGGTAATGGTGTTAAGAGGTGGGGCCCTTGGGAGGTAATTAGGCCACTAGAACTTTGCTCTCATGGGTGGGATTATAAAGGAATGGAGAGTTCAAGTTTGTCCCTTTCTGCTCTTCTGCCATGTGAGGGCACAGCTTCCACGTAAGGATGTGGCAATAAGGTGCCCTCTTAGAAACAGAGAGAAAGCTCTTATAGACATGATACCTGAAAGTTCCTTGACCTTGGATTTTCCAGCCTCCAGAACTATGAGAAATAAATTTCTATTATTTATAAATCATCCAGTGTAAGGTATTCTGTTATAGGAGCACAAGCATACTAAGACAGAAGCTAAGAAGGGTGCGACCTGGTTAGTGCTTATTTAAGAGCAGGAATTTTATTTTATTGGTACACTATTTTTTCAAATGCCTGAAAGTTCGTTAAAGAATGGTCAAACACTTTAACGCCAAGGAAGCACAAGACTCGCTAAACACTAAGCTCTAGGAGAAAAGTAATTTTTTTGTTTACTTTTAATATTTTGTTGTCTGACTTGTAACAAATGCCTAAAATAATGCCTTATAAGTATAAGCAAATATTTTTAAAAGAATAAGGACATTATGGTTTAGTGTGCTTAGTTGTGATTATTTTAATTGAATGAAAAATACATTTAATATTTTAAAATAAATCTTAATAATATTGAGTGATAAGAACTCATATTTTTGACTTTTCTAGATGCAGTTAAAGAAAATCATTTCTACAACTTCAGCTTTTTAAATTTAAACAATATAATCAAAATAATTTTTTCTATTATTATCAGTTGTGGTTATTTTGTAACAATGATTTATTTAAGTATCTAATTTCTGTATCAAGAAATAAATTTTTCATAATTATTGTTTTTATAATAAACTCATCTAGTGAGCTGGTGAGTAGAAGTTAATGTTTTTAATCAATGGAAACTAAATTAGCATACTTGTTTTTGAGTATGTCATTTAAAGATAGTCATTCTAGTCAGTGCTTGTGCTTAGTTATTGTAAGTTCTATGTTCTTATAAAGACAAAAACAAAATCATAACCAGCATAAATCCAATACCACCAATTTACTTGTTTTTCCTATTTTTCAGGAAACATTTTTAAACACTAATTGTGAGAATCAAGTGGAATTCTTATTAAGTCTTGGGTAGGGCTCAACAATCTGAGTTCTAATTAGTAAACAGGTGAATCTGATTTGGGTGGGTGGTCTATAATTACAGTGTCTTATTTTCAGGGTCAGACTTCCCACATTTGTAATGGGACTCAAACAGAGTCATTATCTTTACAAAGGAGTATGTATTTAATTTTGTATTCTTATTTAGTTCTTATATGTGATTGAATATATTATTATACTTAACATTCAGTTAATATTTAGTTTAATTCTCTTTTAGCATATGTCTTCATTTAGAATACAGTTCAAGTTTTCATTCTACATTATGTAGTTTTGTGACTCTAGCAACATTTCTTAGCCTCTCTGGGTCATAATTTACCAATTTGTAAAATGGAAATAGTAATAGCTCCTTACTTGATAAGATTGATAGCAGATTAAATGAACATTTGGGACACGATAAATACCAAAGAAATGTTAGCTATGATTATTTTGATTGCTTCATGGATTTATTATATGAAGTTAAATAATTTTCTATATTTTTTATTGTATATACAAATCATAGTGTGTATATGTTAAAGTTTGTCCATTACATTCCCAATGTATGCCCATTGTCCAAGAGTTCTCTTTGGTTTAGTATTTGTCCTGGGCAAAATGTGTCAAGATTTGGATGATAAATTGTATGGTCAACTTAGTGTGTATAATGAAATCATATGTTTTGAGAGCACAGAACTCTAAACTAAATAAATATCAACCAGTTACAGATAATGGCTATTTTTTTTTTCTGTGAGCAGTGTTTTCTTTTTTCCCTTTAAACATGAGAAGTTTTGTGGGTATAGTTTCCTGTGTATTATCTGCTAACCTGACCCCTATTAACGGTTTTCATTTCTAGTAGTATATGAACTAAGTTAAACTTCTCAGAAGGGATTCTACCAGTGAAGTGGATGCGCTTGTCAGTTACTCAACTCTGACACCCTTGAACTCAATCAAGGTTAAGTTTATGAATCAAAGTTAATGATGTTACTTGCTTTATCAATGGGATCTCTCATACAGAGCCAATTCTGCTAAACAAGTTCCAATAATTCTATCTGGATTAATTTTTAAAAGTGAGTTTCTCTATCCTTTTACTCTTTCAGTTTCTTACAAATAATTTAAATAAGTACATCTCATGTATACCTCATCTAAATGTATCAGTTTTTTTATAATAAGCATATTTTAGAATATGTTATCTGAATCTAATCAGAGAAGGGATACTGTGACCAATAATTGTTAATTCAGGCTCTTAAATTTCTGGGGCAAATTTCTGCAGAAAGTTGATTGCAGTATAGCAGAAGAGTTCAAAGAAATAAGTTATATTCTTATGCACTGCTTCTATTTTTCTAGTTTTTGGCAGAATTACATTTCTCTCTCTTTTTCTTTTTTTTTGAGACAGAGTCTCACTCTGTTGCCCAGGCTGGAGTGCAGTGGTATGATCTCAGCTCAGTGCAACCTCTGCCTCCTGGGTTCAAGTGATTCTCCTGCCTCAGCCTCCTGAGTACCTGGGACTACAGGTGTCCATCAGCATGCCTGGCTAGTTTTTGTATTTTTAGTAGAGTCAGGGTTTCACCATGTTGGCCAGGCTTATCTCGCACTCCTGACCTCAAATGATCCACCCACCATGGCCTCCCAAAGTGCTGGGATTACAGGCATGAGCTACCACACCCAGCCTCTCTCTTTTTGGAAGCCAAGTTGAAGTTTCAAATGATGGATTTCTTCTGGAACTATGGATGTAATAAAGTATGTCAAGGAGCAAATACAGATTTTCCTGCCTGACCCAAAAATGTCACAATGTGTCATGCAACGTCAAACAGCATGACTCTGTAAAGATAGTACACAACATTCGTTTGCCTTTAGAACCTGTGCATATAATCTATAAAATATTTTCTTTAAAAAAGAAAAATGTAATTTTGAGTATTTAACATATGCCAACTGAATCTGATCTTTTTTTTTTTTTTTGAGATGGAGTCTTGCTCTATCATCCAGGCTGGAGTGCAGTGATGTGATCCCAGCTCACTGCAACCTCTGCCTCCCAGGTTCAGGCCATTTTCCTGCCTCAGCCTCCTGAGTAGCTGGGATTACAGGCACCCACCACCACGCTGGGCTAATTTTTGTATTTTTTTAGTAGAGACGGGATTTCACCATATTGGCCAGGCTGGTCTTGAACTCCTGACCTTGTAATCTGCCCACCTCAGCTTCCCAAAGTGCTAGGATTATAGGCATGAGCCACCACACCCAGCCTCTGATCTATTTTTATAAGTTGTTTGGGGAACTGAGCAATGAGTTAACAAGGGAATGTGAACATATGCATGAACAAAAATACGTGCAATTACAAACAGGCCAAAGCAAGTTTTGGAAATCCTGCAGTCTTCTACTTTTCTTGAAGTAAATTTGCATGTAATATCCCAAATCTGTGCAGGTTTATTTGTGTTTTGCTTCTTTCCTAGAAACCCTTTGAGGTTCAATTAAATTTTAGATTATCAAATAATTTTTAGTATAAATATATCCATAAAATATTTAGGATAGCGATTCTTGTACATTGTATCTTTGTTTTTACTAGTTTCAAAGAAGTTCTTGATTTCTGCCCTAATTTTGTTATTTGTCCAAAAGTCATTTAGGAGCAGGATATTCAATCTCCATGTAATTGTATAGTTTTGAGTGAATTTCTTAGTCTTGATTTTGAATTTGATTGCATTATGGTCAGAGAGACTGTTACGCCTTCAGTTCTTTTTCATTTGTTGAGGAATGTTTTACTTCCAATTTTGTCATAGATTTTAGAGGGGATGGTGGGAGGAGAAAGAGGATCAGGAAAAATAACTAATGGGTATTAGTTATTACTTTGGTGATGAAATATTTTGTACAACAAACCCCCATGACACTAATTTACCTATGTAACAAACCTGCCCTTTTACTGCCAGACTTAAAAGTTACAAAGAAGAAAAGGAAACATTTAGGACATATTTATACAAAAAATCATTAAACACTTATTTAAATTTGAATTGCATATAAATAATGAATACTTTAATATATGTATATAATATATTATAGATTACACTTCTAAAAAAACTGTTGATTATCTGAAATTGAAATTTAACTGGGTGTCCTACATTTTTATTTGCTAAATCTGACAATGCTAAACTAAATCTATCTTTCTTTTTCTTTTACTTATACTTTAAGTTCTGGGATACATGTGCAGAATGTGCAGGATTGTTACACAGGTATACATGTGCCATGGTGGTTTGCTGCACTCATCAACCTGTCATCTACATTAGGTTTTTTTCCTAATGCTGTCCCTCCCTTTGCTCCCCATCCACCTATTGGTGGTCCCCAGTGTGTGATGTTCCCCTCCCTCTGTCCATGTGTTATCATCATTCAACTACCACTTATGAGTGTGAACATGCAGTGTTTGGTTTTCTGTTCCTGTGTTAGTTTGCTGAGAATGCTGGTTTGCAGCTTCATCCATGTCCCCGCAAATGATAGGAACTCATTCTTTTTTATGACTGCATAGTATTCCATGGTGTATAAGTGTCACATTTTCTTTATCCAGTCTATCGCTGATGGGCATTTGGGTTGGTTCCAAGTCTTTGCAATTGTAAATAGTGCTGCAATAAACATATGTGTGCGTGTGTCTTTATGGTAGAATGATATATAATTTTTGGGGTATATACCCAGTAATGGGATTACTGAGTCAAATGATATTTCTATTTCTAGATCCTTGAAGAATCACTACACTGTCTTCCACAATGATTGAACTAATTTACTACACTCTCACCAATAGTGTAAAAGCATTCCTATTTCTCCACATGCTCTCCAGTATCTGTTGTCTCCTGAGTTTTAATTACCACCATTCTAACTAGCATGACATGGTATCTAATTGTGGTTTTGATTTGCATTTCTCTAATCGCCAGTGATGATGAGCTTTTGTTCATAGGTTTGTTGGCTGCATAAATGTCTTCTTTTGAGAAGTGACTGTTCATATCCTTCATCTACTTTTCGATGGGATTGTTTTTTCTTGTAAATTTATTTAAGCTCCTTGTAGATTCTGGATATTAGACTTCTGTCAGATGGATAGATTGCAAAATTTTTCTCCATTCTGTAGGTTGCCTGTTGCTCTGATGAACTAAGTCTGTCCTTAATCTTTAGAGTCCTTAATCTTTAGAAAGGAAGCTAGCTATGGTTTAGTACTTTCAGAGATGATGGATAGAAAATTAAGGGCATTTGGCTGATTAAAGTGATTAAGCAGCTCTTGTGATCTCTTCATATGAGCAATACTGAATCAAGTGTAATCAAACTTTAATACAGTGAAAAACTGTGAATACCTCTTTACATTCATTATAATGGAGTTAGCCTAGGAATAATATGTTGGCTATATTAGCAGTTGTACCTTGGTAACATGTGAGCAAAATATACTGCAAAAAAAATTTGCACAGTCTAGCCACGTGAGAGGTCATTTGATATTGACAAGAGTGCTTTGTGTGGCTAAATGGGAATAATGCTCATAAAATGTATTTTTGTCAATGGGTTCATGAGAAGTCTGGTGAATGGTAGCAAAATGAACAATATGAGAACTAAGAATACAATGGCAACTTGAAAAAGAGAGGATACAGGGTACAGTTGAAAATAGAGGATGTAGAATTATTCTATTAGAAGAGTAAAATAGTTTCTCAATGTATAGGCAAGAGCATGCAGGCAGATATACTTAGAGAGGATCTGATAACTTAAAACAGAGTGGCCAATAATGTAAATTCATTTTAGAGAAAAGAGATGTGTGAAAAAATAAGTGAAACATGGATGAACAGAAACCCTCCTACCTTATTCAGCACTAGTCGAAGTCAGAGTGAGACTATATGCTAAAAATGGTAAATTAAGGAAAACTGAAAAATGGAATGCAAGAGAAAACAAAATAAATGAGATGGAAAACTGGCAATGAGAGAAGGTAAAGAAATGGTGATGATTTGAACAGCAGAGAAAAGTTTCCAGAGATATTTACTTACCAAAGAAGATTATTAAGAAAATGGAAATAAACTTAAAATTTATTTCAGGAGAGAGATCCAAGATGGCCAATCACTAGCAGCTCAGGATTGCAGCTCCCAGTGAAAGCGCAGAGAGCAAGTGAATGCCACACTCACAGACGAATTTTTGGTGCCCACGGACCAGGACATTCCCAGCAGAGGAGTCCCACGGGTCGCTAGCGTGACCCTTTTGGCTGGTGTGGCTATTTTGCCGGCGCCTCGGCCCAGCGGCTCTTGGTGCGGAGTAAATGGGACTGGGTCTCCTTTTGGATGATGTTTGGAGCTCTGGGAAGGTAGAACAGTCCATTCAGCTGATTGATAAAGGGACAGAGAAGCCAGACCGGAGACCCTCAGTAAAAAAGCACCACTAATTTCAATGCCGCTGTTTTGGTCAGCATTGCAGGTCACCGCAGTGAAAATTACATAGATTCTGGAGCTGGGAATTAACAAGCTGGACGTCCACTCAGAGACCTAATTTGAAAGTTGGTAATTACAAAGACGACAGGTGGATAAAACCACAAAGATGCCAAGAAGCCACCATAAAAAAACTGAGAACACTCAAAATCAGAAAGTCTCTCCTTCTACAGAGGACTCTAGTTCCTCATCAGTAATGGAACAAGGCCTGATGGAAAATGAGTGCGAAGAATTAGCAGAATCAGGCTTCAGAAGGTGGATAATAAGAAACTTCTGTGAACTAAAAGAATATATTCTAACCCAATGCAAAGAAACTAATAACTTTCAAAAAAGGTTTGATGAAATGCTGACCAGAATGGACAATTTAGAGAGGAATATAAATGAATTATTGGAGCTGAAAAACACAATACGAGAAATTTTTGAAGTATGCACAAGTCTTAACAGTCGAATTGGTCAAGCAGAAGAAAGGATATTAGAGGTTGAAGACCAACTTAATGAAATGAAACAAGAAGACAAGATCAGAGAAAAAAGGGTAAAAAAGAATGGGCAAAATCTCCAAGAAATATGGGACTATGTGAAAAGACGTAATTTACGCTTAATAGGTATACCTGAAAGTGACGAAGAGAATGAAACCAAGCTGGAAAATACTTTTCAGGATATTAGCCAGGAAAATTTTCCTAAACTAGTAAGGCATGACAATACTCAACTCCAGGCAATACAGAGAACCCCACAAAGATATTCCTCAAGTAGACCAACCCCAAGACACATAATAGTCAGATTTACTCGGATTGAAATAAAGGAGAAAATACTAAGGGCAGCAAGAGAGAAGGTCCAGGTTACCCACAAAGGGAAGCCTATCAGACTCACAGCAGATCTCTCAGTAGAAACTCTACAAGCAAGAAGAGAGTTGGGGTTAATATTTAACATCCTTAAAGAAAAAAACTTTAAACCCAGAATTATATATCCAGCCAAACTAAGTTCTACATGTGAAGGAAAAATAAAATTTTTTGCGAACAAGCAGGAACTCAGAGATTTCATCACCACCAGGCCTGTTTTACAACAACTTCTGAAAGAAGTACTATACACAGAAAGGAACAACCAGCATCAGTTATCCTAAAAACTTACCAAAAAGTAAAGAATATTACAACAATGAAGAATTTACATCAACTAACGGGCAAACAGCTAGTTAGCCTTAAATAACATCAATATTAAGACTAAACTTAAATGGATTAAATGCCCCAATCAAAACATATAGTTAGACAAACTGAATAAAAAGTTAAAACCCATTGGTACGCTGTATTCAGACCTTTCTTATAGGCAAGGACACACCAAGATTTAACATAAAGGGATGGAGGAAGATCTACCAACCTAATGGAGAGCAAAAAAAAAAAAAAACAACCACAATTTGAACTCAGACTTGGAACAAGCAAATTTAATAAATATTTACAGAACTTACCACCCCATATCCACAAAACATATATATTTTTTAATATTATATCATATCTATTCTAAAAGTTATCACA
>PVKP010009245.1:0-12844 GCA_004027715.1 Plecturocebus donacophilus | reverse complement strand
TTTTTAGTAATTGCATAAGCATTTCAGATTTAAATGAAATCCTGAGTAATAGAGCAAGATTCTTGTTCTCTCTCCATCTTTCTCTTTCTCCTTTTTTCTCTTTTATTCTTTTTTCTTGAAAAAAATAAAAAAATAAAATAAAAATAAAAATAAAAGAAAATGGAAGCTATTCCCACAGAACTTTACTTTCTTAATATAACATGTTAAGGGAAAATTCTCTCATGCTTGTTACTTGAGTCATTTTCTGTCAACTTTGTGGGAACAGAGGAGCCTAAATTGATAGGCCTTGATGGCCTATGAGCTACTCAGCTATGAACTACCCAACAGGAAGTAATATTCTCATGATTTTTGGGGTTGGCTTTCTCTATGCACACATTTGGTCTTCCCTTACTTATCTTACAATAAGTTAATTAATTTTATTGAATGTGTAGCACTATGGTGGGTGCTACAAATATAAAAATGTATAAGCCACACAATCTTTGACCTCAAGGATTTTACAGCTGTGTGTATGTAAGTGTGAATGTGTGTTGAGAATGATTGTAAGTAATCTGATATTTCTGAACTATAAATTTTGTAGTAGGAAAATTTAAATAAAACACAAGTGTAAGAATAATATATATTAGTACTCAAAATGAATGCATTAATATGCATACAAAGTAGATAAGTAGAAAGAACAATAGTATGCTAAATAATGGCCCAGAACCTGTGTTTGCTTTCCTCCATCACCTTAGAGACTTCTTTACTAGCAGAAAATATTCAAAAATTCTATATTCTATGCTTCTAATTGTGTATGTATGAGAGAGGGGAGGGGAGGTTGACTCAGAGTCAGTACTAAAAGAATGAGAGAAGGAAATAGAAATGTTCCTGAAAGTCTTTCAACTGTTGGATGTCAGCCCTATTATGCAGTCCACAAATGCAGCAGATTCCTGTGAGCTCAGGGCAACTTACATTGCAACCTTATCTATTCTATGAATTCCCCATCCACCAAGCTCATTATTATTATTATTATTTTTTGAGAAGAAGTCTCACTCTGTTGCCCAGCCTGGAGTACAGTGGCATGATCTCCGCTCACTGCAACCTCCACCTCCCTGATTCAAGTGATTCTCCTGTCTCAGCCTTCTGAGGAGCTGGGACTATAGACACCAGCACCACACCCAGCTTTTTTTAAGTTTTTTTTTTTTTTATTTTTAGTAAAGACAGTGTTTTGCCATGTTGGCCAGGTTGGTCTTGAACTCCTGATCTCAAGCCATCCACCCTATCATCTTAGAGGGCTGGGATTACAGGCATAAGCCATCACCACATCTGGGCCATTATTAATTTCCTGTTTCTTTCCCTGTTTTTGATCCTTTAGTTTGATGTAGTTAGTTTATTCTGGCTTTTTGACCTCAGTTTTTCTCCTGATAATATTTCTCTCTTGTGCTAAGCATTGGAAATGTCCTTGTTGCTTTAGTTCAGTCCATATAACACCTCCTTATGGATTGTTTCCACCAAATCTATCATGATGGTTATAAATTGGGGCTTGGTTTGAAATCTCAGGCCTCAGTTTACCCACATAGAGAGACAAAGGCATATGAAGAAAGAGTTTGGTCCCAAATTATGATGCTATGTTATATAGGATAAGGCTCAGTCATGAGGCTACATCTAGGAGTTACCAGGGGTTCTTCCAGAAATACTCTGAAAATTAGGACATATAATGTAAGAACAAATAGAACAAGGAAGAAGGAGAAAGAGTTTTGTTCCTTAGGCCTACGTTCTTCTCAGAACATCTGTCCAGGTAGAGCTCCTTCTTCTAGGGTCTATTGCCATAAGCAGCCTCATGAAATAAGAAAGAGGAAAAAAGCCATCCTTAAGGAAAGAAGGGTCAAACAGAAAAAAAAAAAAAAACTCTCATACAGACTTAGAAGGGCAGCTGTAGCTCATTGGCTCAATAAGCACCTCTAAGTCCTCACCCATCAATTTCCATCCTCTTACTTTTTGGACATGAAATAACAGGCTACATAGGAGAAAATATAGATGTACCAACAACAATAAAATGGAAGAGTTCTGAGCACTTTACAATTTATATACCCAATCACCAGGGCATTCATGCATCTTTTTTTTTTTTTTAAAGGGAGCCTGCTGTATGGCAGGAATTGTTCTAGGCACTCTCATGGAGTGTGTATTCCAGATGTAGGGTTGTCTTATGGTTAGTTATACAGTAATGCCAGCCAGCAGAAGAATACTGAGTCCTTACATGCTCTTATCTTATGCTCAGGTCCAGGAGCTGAACTCCTTCATTTTCCTCCAAACACAGAAAAGGTATTGGCTACACTTTTGCTATGTCTTATGGACCACTTGTATTAGTGATTCAGCTTAGTTATCAGGACTTTAAAAACACTAAACTCCCGATTATTTTTTTTCTTGATGAACCCTACTCAAAATTTAAATTTATTTTATAAATTTTTCCTCAAACACCTTCCTCTAACAAAATACAATATGGAAAATGAGCAGAAAGCCACTTGTTCTACTAGGAGCTCGAGCTAAAAATAAAATAAAAATTAAGATATTTGTAAACATAAAAGGAAAGATAATTAAAAATGACAAAAATATTGAAAATATTATCTTGCAAGATGGACATACCCTAAAAAGAATCAGTATTCAATAGTGTAAAAGTGATTGAATAAATACATTACTAAGTGAATAACTCTTGAGTAGATGAAATTTGTAAATGAATGAGTGCAAAAGCACTTTCAGCTATACAGTAGTTATTGTATTTCTATTGCAGTGAATAATTAGTAAAATTATGTCAGCATGTAGTTTCCACATGCTAAAAATTGGTATAAAGTACGAAATTGAGGTATTGCTATGCACTATTAACTGTAGTAAATGGCAAATTCCAGTCAAAGAAATGCTTAAGTCAGAATCCTGATGAAGTATTGAGCAGGGTGAGAGCTAATTTAATACACTTATGAAGATTATAAAATTAGCCTGAATGTTGACTATAGTATGCTATAGTTATATAGCATATGACTACAGTTTATCCATATAGAGAGACAAAGGAGGCATATGAAGCAAAACCAGAATAATTCACATTTATTGAATGCCTCCTCTGAACTAGTACTGAGCTCAAAATTTTACACATATAATTTCATTTAATTCTCCACACAGTAATGTGATTTTCCCTATTTTGTAGATGAGGAAATCTAGACTGATAGAGTCCCAGGGTCACATAGCATATGTGAGGAAATGGGAACAATATTTTCAAAGGAATTTGGAGAACATTTAAATGTTTTACAGGAGAGAAACATTCTCTGAATTCTTTTGAAAATACACGTTAAACACATCAAAAAATGGAATATAAAGTTTATAACTGACATACAAAAATTTCAAGTGATATATAAGCTATGTTAGTTGCACGCTATAACAGAATTACCACCTCCATAAATGTCTCCATGCCAAATACAGATCTTATTTAATTCTTATTAATATGAAACTTCTGGGCCAGGCATGGTGGCTCATGCCTGTAATCTCAGCAGTTTGGGAGGCTGAGGCTGGTGTATCACCTGAGGTCAGGAGTTGAAGTCTAGCCTGGCCAACATGGTGAAACTCTGCCTCTACTAAAAATACAAAAATTAGTAGGGCATGGTGGTGCACTCCTGTAATCCCAGCTCCTTGGAAGATTGAGGCAGAAGAATCATTTGAACCCACGAGGTAGAGGTTGTAGCCACTGCACTCCAGGCTTGGCAACAGAGCGAGTCTCTATCTCCAAAAACAAACAAATACTTCTTAACTTTCCATTATAGAAAATTTGCTCTCCTTGTGTGTCAGACTGTTGACAAGTTGGTAAGTCAGTAATAATTCAGACATTTTAGCATCATGGTTAGCTTTTTTATTTCTCTTATCCAAACCTGAACTAACTCTTAGATCTAGGTGACATAGACACAGTATGGTATACTGAGTGGAAAGAGCTGGACAGCCCATTGTTCCCATTTTCTCACTCTGTGACCCTGGGACTCTATCAGTCTAGATTTCCTCATATACAAAATAGGGAAAATCACATTGCTGTGTGGAGAATTAAATGAAATTATATGTATAAAATTTTGAGCTCAGTACTAGTTCATAGGAGGCACTCAATAAATGTGAATTATTCTGGTTTTGCTCAAATGTGGAATTGGAAGCTGAAGGAAAGAAGGAAGGAAAAGTAGATGAATGCTGCATCAATACCTTGATCCCTCCAATACCTCCTGCACATCCTGCATACAGATAGTTCAAGGAAAATGTCAATGAATGAGAAATGATGTGGCTTGGGAATGAGAAAGGCAATGACTACAGTTGCAACCTCTGCTCTGAAGGAGAACAGTCGATTCCCCAGGAAAAGCTGGTTGTGGCAGAATGAACAGCCTATATTGATCTCATCTATGAGAGATCCTACTAAGTACTGAATCAGAAGCCTAATTTTGCCTTTATATCCAATGTTAATAGTTCTAAGTTTTCAGGCCATTTTTGTCTTTAACCTTCTAATTCCTAAAAGCAAAGTAGGTGAATCACAGTAATGAATTAATGGTTTGAATTCTGAATACATTTTTGTACAAGTTCACCGACTTCATTAAAGTATCTTTAAAATGGTAAATGTAGAAGGCTAAAATAGATTATTTTATTTAAATATATCACTTCTCTTGTCGGAGGAGAGCAGAAGGAGGCAATTTGAGACTTTGTCACTTTGATAATTAGGATCTGAGAAGATTTTGACATCAGAAAGGGCAAAACTGTGGCATATCACCATCCTTGCTTAATATAAATCATTCACTAATTGGGAGACAAATTCTGCTGCTGAAAAATTCAAGTTAATTTTTTCCTTTAAAGAAACAGTATTTTTAAAAAGTTATTACTACACCTCATGAAAGAAAATCGTATTTTCATATAGTATTTTCTATAGCCCTATTAAGTGCTTGAGTAGCCACTTTATATAATTCTTTACATTTTAAAAATAACTCCCGGTAATGCTTCAAAAATAGAAGCAAATATCACAGACTTTATGGCAACAATGAGAGATGGGACAGGAGCAATAAAATTATATAATTTACTAAGTCTCAATTTTGATCAGAAAAAGAAGCAAGGCAGCAAGATGTGTCACTTTATGTAACCCAGTTCAATCATTATCAAATGTATCTTGAAGTCCCTGTCGATTTTTATTTAAAAAACCCTGCTCTTTCAGTCAACATTTCTTACTTCAACTTATCAAACATCTTTTGACTTTTATCACATTATAAGATTTTGAAGATTCCTTTTTATTTTGAACAAGATGTCACTGACAATTTGTTGGCAGAAGTTGTCAGCCTCTGAAAAGTGTGTTCTCATCTGAAATGCCATTATCCTGTTCTTCTGCTCTAACTGATTACCTGATGCTCTTTGCAAATACTGATTATAAATGTCATTAGCTTTACTGACTCACCTTCAGTTTGCAATGCTTAAGGAATGGATCATTAACTCATTTAAAAAATTTCCCAAAAAGGTTGGTTCTACCCATTTGTCCTTCATTTAATTACCAGCCTGCAAAAGGGAAGAAATAGAAATCCTGCTAAATGACATCCTGGACCAGAAAAAAGAATCAGGTTGCTCATAGAGCATATTTAAAAGAATGATTAATTTGTCTGAATTTGATAGTCAAAACATTTTGACACGAACTAGCAATTTTAATGATCACTATAATTTAGTTGATGGGCTCATTAATAAAACTCCAGGACTACTTTATAACATTTAACACAGTGATCACTACAGTTAAGGTTAGAGAACAAAGAAGCAATTCCTTAGGACCTGTGTAACATGCTCTTAGTAATCTGGGCAGGAGACTGTGAATAATTATTTCTAGCAAACAAGTAACCAAGAGACTTATCTTGTATGCTAGTAGTAGCCCTTGGTCATATCTTACAGGTGAAATATCCTGTAGCTTTCTCAAATGACTTGCTTGCCAAGAGCTTACTCTATAAACTTTAGTTTCTTAGAAAGGAATTAAAAAGATAAACATTATCAAATCTACAAAATGTAGTAATCCTTTAAAACACATTAGAGAAATGAGGACTCAATATTGTTGGTTTTGGTGCAGTAATGTAGAATGGTGTGACCAATCACTTTGGGAGTAAAGTTCAAGAAGCTTCTGTGAAATGCATGTTTCATCTGTGAGACTTTGGGTTTTAAGTAGTTATGATTAGTTCATCTCTCTTAAGTAAAAAGTAAGTCATGACACAAGATAACATTTAATTGAACTGACCAGTACCTCACTAACTCTCTTGTTTAACTCCAAGGGTATCAGTTGGTCATGAGGAATTTAGTCATTATTACTTTATCAACATCACGGTACAGTTATATAGAGTATTTAGGGACTGATCAAGGCTGTAAGATCCAGAATCTTAACATATAGCTAACCACTCATTTGGGTTGAAGTAGCCAGTTTGTCTGGATGTGGGAGAACTGGCAAATGATGTAAAAGTTGATAGTAATAACAATAATAGTAAATATTTGTTGAGTAGTTGTGGTGTGCTAATTACCTTATACGCAACTTTGTGAACAAGTCCTAAAATACAAAGAGGCAAAAACAAAAGACTCTAAGTCCATATCCATTTTCCCTCCTTTTACAGCTACAGAATTTAAAGCTGAAAACATAATATACTAGGATGAAGAGTACACTTCCTACCCTCTCTTTGGTCACAAAACTAGGCTATGGGCGGCAAGTGGAAATGTTATATGACATCTTCTGGGAGACTTCCCAGGGAAGCAATGCTCACGTAATGTCTGCGCTGTGCTTCTTTGTTCTTTTTTCTGTCCTGTTTCTTGGAAGGTACATTACCATTTTGGACCATGACATTGAAGCTACATGTGACAGAGAAACAAGACAGAAAGATACATGTTCTCTAACAATGTGAAGTGCTATTCAGCCCAGGATTGCCTGGCTGGACTTTTATAAGAGAAAGGAGTAGACTTAAAAATTGTTTCTAGTACAACTATCATAATTTTTTTTCTGTTACTTATAAATAAACCTAATCTTAAACCACATTAAAACAAACACGCCAATTCCAAATCTGCGCTTAATAACTCTCTATTTATGATTTTTACTTTTTACTTCTGACTTGTATTCTACGTACTGCTTCTATCTGCCTCCCTGCTTCTCCGTTTCCATCCAAAGAATGAGAAAGCAAATTTTCATTCTTCTAAAGCAGGCAGTATTACCACACACACACACACACACACACTCTCTCTCTCTCTCTCTTATTCAACAACATTCAATGATTATTTATTCATCATCTACTAATTTTCCAGCTCTTTTGCTCTACATTGAGATTACTGAGATAAATGACACTTGTGAACCCAGGACATTCTAATGGCTATATTAATAGAAGTATGTCATTGGGACAAGGGTATAACAGAATGAAGGAGTAACTAATTAACTATATTTCTAAGGGATGAATTCCAGTACTTGATGAGAGAATTAGTGGTTCTTGTGGGGTGGGGCAAGGAGATTACTGAGATCTGGGAAGGAGAGAGAATTTCTGGAATCTTCAGCATTTAGGTAAAAGTAGAAGCCATGAAGTATGTCAGGTTTCAGGGAGAATATACAGAATGGCAGGATACAGGTTTAGGAACAAAACCTTATGATATTGGTGGAGAAAGAAAGAGCTAATAAAGGAGTTTTGGGGGTAGCAAATTAGGGGTAGCAGATAAATTAGGGGTAGCAGATAAATTTTGGGGTAGCAGATAAATTAACAGAGTAATCAAGAAAGTCAAGAAAAACAGACAAGAGGCAGGAGAGGGTAAAAATGATAATGATTTATGATATCTGATTAAAATCTGTCTTTCCTATTAGACTGTAGGCTTCAGTATGTTTTTTCATCATTTTATCTTTAGTTTCTAACAGAAGTTCAGTGTCAAACATATTGTAGTTGCTTATTCAATATGTGTTGAATAAATAACTTTCCAATTTAGAGATTGAAGCCTAGAAGGAATTTAGAGATACATTTTTGGGAGGGATTATAACAAGCATGATCCATTATTAAAAAGAAACAAAAAGACTAAAGTTTAACATCTGTATCCTACCTCTGGTTTATGCAGAGGGTGGTTCAATTGCATTTGAGGCTTCCATCCAGAGAGAATGCAGGTTCTGACAGAACACTTGATTTGCCAGAGTACACACCCTAATTCTTAGTTCAGGTGATCCTAATGATCACCTCACACATAGCGGCAGATTTCTAGGGGAGGCAGAGTGTATGACTACCATAGGCAAGGAGAACTCTCCAATGAGGACACGGGAAAGGAATACCCTGTTTAATCTTTAAAACTCCATTGAAGCAACAGAAAATTGTAAACACGTAAAAAATATCAAACAAACTGATGAAACCAAAATATTGTATCTGAATGCAGAATTACAGTTTAGGAAAGTGAGTTTACATCCTGGGGTCTAGAAACATATCCCCCTCACAAACATCAGCACCAAGAAGAAGAGAGAGAGAACTGAGATGAAGAAAAAGTTAATATGAATTCATGCAGCGATATCATAGAAACAAACAAACAAAAAAACAAATTGAGACTATAAACATCAGATTTACTGTTATTGGAATCTTTGTTAGGAAATTCTATGCCAAAAGATAAAACAATAGTCGAACATTTTTAGGGTTATAAAGGCTTAAAATTAAATTGCTAGCCATGGAAAGTTGAATGAACATATTTTCACTTAGTTTTTAATTTCTTCTACATAGGTGGTCGTCAGATACAGAGCATTTTGGAATAAATAAAGCAAAGTGCGGTTATTAAAGTTAGAAAGGTTTTTATTTTCATGCAGTTTTATTTTCGTTCTTATTTGCTTTAGCATGCAGGACCACAAAACTGTTCAATTTGACCTTTTATAGTTAGGTTCATAAAAGTAATGAAATTTCAAAATAAAAGTTGTATAGAAAATCTGTTACGTTGACTATTTAACATGGACAGGACATACTATGCTGCAGGCACACTCAATTACTGAAGCTAGGGGTTTCCTTTCTCATATTTAATACCCTTCTGGGTGTCAAAGACCCCATCTGCCTATTCAGGAGCCCTATGAATGCCATTTATGTGATGCTTACTTTTTTTTTATTTTAAGTTTTTAGGTTTTGTAGAGATGAGGTCTTGCTATGTTGCCAGGGCTGGTCTCAAACACCTGGGTCCAAGCCATCCTCTCACTTTGACTTTCCAATGTGCTGAGATTACACACATGAGCCACTGTGTCCAGCCTGTAATGGTTTATCTTACATGTTCACCTTACTGGGCTATGAGATGTCCAGATAGATGGTTAAACATTATTTAAGTGTATCCATGAAGGTGCTTTAGATGAGACTGACATTAAATTAGTGGACTCAGGAAAGCAGACTGCCTTCTCTAATGTGGGTGACTCTCATCCAGTCTGCTGAGGGTCTGAATAGAATGAGAAGACTCAGTAAGGGAGAATTTTCTCTTCCTTCCGGACTGTCTTTACACTGCAATATTAGTCTTCTCCTACCTTTGGACTTGGACTTAGACTGAAAGTTATGGCTTTCCTGATTCTCAGGCCTTTGGACTTGAACTGGAGCTTACACCATCAGCTCTCCTGGGTCTCTAGCTTGCTGACCACAGATCCTGAGACTTGTCATCTTCTATAACCATGTGAACTAATTCTTTATAATAAATATATTTCTGTCTCTACATATTCTATTACTTCTGTTTCTCTGAAGAACTCAGACTAATACAAAACTTGGTATTCAGAAGTAAGGTATACCTGTAACAAATACCTGAATGTGAACATGGCTTTGAAACTGGGTAATGGGTAGAGGCTAGAAGAATTTTAATGTATGTATTAGAAATACGGATATTCAAGGCAATTCTGGTAAAATCTCAGATGGAAGCGAGGAACACCAATAATTGGAAACTGGACAAAAGTTAATCCTTAAACTTGGCTGAGCTGTGTTCTAGTGTTTTGTAGAAGGTAGAACTTGTGAGTGATGAAATTGGATATTTAGCTGAGGAGATTTCTAAGGAAAGTGTTGAAAGTTCCTCTTGATGCTCTCAGTAAAATGAAAAAGAAGAGAGATCAATTGACAAAGGAGTTGTTAAGCAAAAGGAATCCTAACTTGGAGATGTAAAAATTCTCTATTTATTGCATAACATGGTAAAAACGAGAAAGATTTTTCTGAAGAGAATGCTAAAGATGTGGCTGAACAATCATTTGATTAAAAGATCATGTTTGAGACTCATGGACTTAATCAGCCACTTCAACAGAAGCCAGGAATAGATATGGGATTACACCAGCAAGAACAGTTTCAACTAAAGGGAACAGAAAAAGTGAAATGAAATAAAGGCTGTAAGAATTGCTGGATTTGACGCGATTGAACAACAAATAATTTGGCTGCAAATTTGCTCTGTTCTACAAGAACAGGGAAAAGTGACCCTAAAGTTCATCCAGAGATCATCAGGGCTACTTCCTCAGTTTCACTGGGATAAACAGCTTCTACCAGAAGCCATGGGAACCAGAGTGCCCTACAGAGTCACAGAAGCAGAACCACTGCCTCCGTGGGTCCAGAGGCAGAGAATGGATCCAAACAAAATTATTCTCAGGCTCTAAGATCTGATGGAATGTGTGTTTCTAACTTTCGGACTTGTTTGGTACCCATCACCTGTTTCTTCTTTCCTGTTTTCCCTTTTGGAATTGGAATATCTATCTTATGCCTGTCCCACCATTGCATTTTGGGAGCCCATACTTTTCTGGTTATCTGCTCACCCCAGTTTTTCTTCTTTAGCTCACAGATGGAGAAGAATTTTGATCAAGTCTTAACCATATCTGATTTATATAATATTTAGACAAGTCTTGAAAGTTTAGACTTTAGAGTTGATGCTGGAATGTGTTAAGACTTGGGAGCTGTTGGAATGTAATGAATGTATTTTGCATACAAGAAGGACATGGATTTTAGGAGGCCAGGGAATAATGTTATAGACTGAATTGCATTCTCCTAAAGTTCATACCTTGAAGCCCCAACTGTCTATCCTGAAATGTGATGGCATTTGGAGATGAGGCCTTTAGAGGTAATCAAGTTTAGGTGAGGTCATGAGAGTAGGGCCCTCATGATGGGATTAGTCCCCTTTTAAGAAGAGATACCAAAGAGCTTACTCTCTCTACCATGTGAAGATGCAGTGAGAAGTTGGCTGTAATTGAGGACGAAAGCCATTCCTGAACTGAAGTTGTCAGCCCCTTGATCTTGGACTTTCCAGGCTTCAAAACTGTGAGAAATTCCCATTTGTTTAATCTCCCAGTGTATGATGTTTTATATTTTCTGAACAGTCAAATACAGCTCATAAAATTTTGGAGTAAGTGGCAGGAGTATCTATGCTAGAAGTTCTGTCTGTAGATGGAAGTCCTACTCCACTACCAGAGACATCTTGCTCTATCCAGGTGATGAGTAGTGTCAACTTGTTGACTTTATTTCCACATGTTGACTTGATTCCCTGCTGCTGACCAGTAAGGGTGATGGGCAATCTCCCTGTGATGACACAATGCCCCATTATGCAGTTATTCATCTCCCATATCTGCCCTTCTCCTTGTCTCCTTCCTAACTTGCTGCAAGGGTGTATCCCACCTAGCTCCTCTTTCCCATCTCCCTCTCTTCTCCTCTCTAGCCTCGATGGACCTGTATTTATTCTCTTTGTGTATTTATGCATATGAAAGTGGTCTGTTTCTTCACTGTTCTTCATTCTGCTTAACCATTATAGCATAAACTTTACATCCTGCTTCCTTCAGGCCTTCCTTTTATATTGACTACTTATTGCTTGTTTCATTCATACCCTAAATATTCCTATTTCTCTTGGAGATAATATAAAAACCTCGACTCACTGGTGGAAAAATTTTATATAGGGAGGTGAGGAAAACCAAACACAAAGATTAGTACTTCAAGATATTACCTTGAAGCTGGTAATTAAATGCTATTTATATTTCATACACAAACATTACTTAATATAGATTTTAGCTCTAAAGTCTGCATGTATATTGAACATGAAAAGTGAGAACTATGTATAGTCTCTTGGATCTCTCTCTCTCTCTCTCTCTCTCTCTCTCTATATATATATATATATATATATATATGTATATATATATATATATACAAACACACATATCTGCATCTATCTGCTACAAGTCACAGTCTCTATTTCCACACTTTCAAACTGTTAAGTGAGAAACCTTATTTAACTTTTGTTTTTAAGCCAGACAATAAAAGTCACAATTGCTGGCCAGCTTTCAACATGTCACTTTGTATCAGGTTCTCATTCTAGTTTAATTAGGCTGTGAAGTGACATGGTATAAAAGGTGGCAATTTTAGTGGTGGCTGTGAGTCTGGTAACAATCAACATCTCTGATATAACATTTTCTCACACTTACCCGTATCTTTTAAATCTGATTATTCCCAGACAAATCTAAGATCTGGTATCTCCTCTTGATTATTATTATAGCCTATTAATTGCCCACCCCACCTCACTCCCCACATTTTTAGTCTTAGTCTGTCTCATTCATATAGCACATAGCCATGAGATTTTATCATTCCAAACTCTATGCTTCTCTTGTCTTTTTCAGTCTAAACATTTAACTGTGGCTCATGATTAACCATATTTCCAAAGTATGTTCTACAGGATACAAATAGGGATTTATACACAGGAAAAAATTATTCTGTCTTTAAGTATGATTGGTAAGTGCTGATTTAACTAATTATCACTAAGTATATTTTCTCAGGATTCCTTAGAGATATAAGTATGCTGACATGTATTATAATACTTTCAGAGGGAGATATAATATATTCTCTGACTCATGAAGAAAAGGTTT
>PVKP010009244.1:0-69142 GCA_004027715.1 Plecturocebus donacophilus | reverse complement strand
GTGTGTGGGGGTGTGTGTGTGGGTGTGTGGGTGTGTGTGGGGTGTGTAGGTTTGGGGTTGTGTGTGTGTGTGTATTGAGAGAGAAAGGGAGAGTGAGGGAGAAGGGAAGAAAGAGAAGTGCATGCTAACCACTGATGAATCTAGGTAATGTTTATATAAAAGATCATTGTACCATTAAAACTTTTCTATAAATCTGAATTTTTTAAATGAAAAGTTTCAAAAATTCATTGAGAAAAATAAGAAAGCATATACAGCTTTGGTCTTTCCATTTGGGCAAATCCATCTCGGGCACAGTGCATAAAGTTATGCTCCCCTTTAAATGGTAGCTTTTGAACTTTCAGATGAAATAATGGTAAAAAGAACTCTCCCCACCACCGCCCACACTGTCATCTCCACTCCCACTGCCCAGCCAATCTGCTCCAAGGTCGAAAAATTAACCTATAGTTTTAAGCATGACATTCTTTTGGATAAAGTGTTAAGTTTTAAGTACAACTGTTATACAGATGAAAAAGTTGTGCTAAAGAGAGAATGGGGGCACAGTTACAATTCTATTACTTATAAAGCAGTTAAGTACTTAATTTTTAATAAAGACTGAAAAAAACTCTCCAGCTCTAACAAATGTTCTAAGTGAATTAACTTAACAATAGTGATATAAATGTAGCTGAATATTAATAGCAAATGAATAGGAAGACTGATTTTATACCAAAGTTTTCTTTGTAATATGATAATTCATAAATTGTTTTTTCTTTTCCTATAAGCATTTTTAAGAAATCTAGCTTGACCAATATCCATATTATAATAATAGCATAGATTCCTATTTTTATAGACTATATCTGTATTTCTGATTCATCAGGATATATTACAAAGATGCCAACCTTTAGAACCCTTTCTTCCTAACAGCCAGCAACTCAGATCCCAAATCCACAAGCAAGAGAACTACCTACTGAATCAAGGCACACAATGTAGGCAATTAACAGGACAGGTAGGACCTGTGGAAACTAGCAAGCTCATGACACAACTAAAAATCTGCTATTTACTTCCAGCTTATTGTTGCCATGGTAGAGTGTAGGATCAGAATTAGCAGATATCCTCACTTTTCAAAAGGAATTTGAAATACGCACTATATACAAAACTGCCTGAAAATTCATAAGGTTAACATCCTTTAAAAAGTTTAAAACACCCAGTAGCCAAATGAAAACCTCTAAACACTACTACCAGTGTCATCAATTTGCAACCTCTGTCTTAAAGCAGCAGTTCACTTAAAAATCCAAGTTCTGGTTCAGTGACAGAAAAAGGCATACATTAACTATGCTGATTTTTTTTTTGCATTCCACTTAATAGGTGAAACTCATATATTATTTGAATCCATCTCTTTATATTTAGTTTCCAAAAATAATTCTATAAAAACTAATCTTTAAACATCAATTCTTTCAAGAAAAGTTCCACTATATTAATGGTAAATCTTTAAACTTAACTGATTCTGTATACAGAAAGTCAGGAAAATTATTTTCAACTTACCTGGATTTAAAGAAGAGGCTTTTTTTTTCATCCCAAGCATAACAAAGTACAAAAGAGACATACAGTTACCTATTTTGCATCCATTTTTTTTTACTACAAATACTCACCTAAGGATGCATAAACAAACTGTGCCTCCTGATGTGAGTCTGCAGAATCCAAATCTCTGCTTACTTTCAATGTCTGTCAGTACAAAGGTAAAGTGCTGTCCAACTTGATTCTGAGACACCCTAAAATATAGTAACGTTATGAAACATTATGTCTTGTGTGACCATTTTCTTCAAGAAAAACAAAAGCAAGAGTATATTCACAAGTGACATTGGTTTCATCTTTCTAATCAGGTGGTTCTTGAAGCTAGAACAGTGTTCTAAAACTAAAACAAGTGTGAAATATGTAAGGTAAACACCAAAATAAGTTGCAATATCTCATAGACCGAAGAGTTCAGCACATATTAATCTCTCACTAGGAAATCATAAGGTAGTCTGCCATAAATTTTCATGACGAAAAGTGCTATTTCATAAATTATCAAAATATTATTACTGAAACTGTAGAAGTAAGAAGCTAGACATGATAACTAAGTCTTTTTCTTCAACTCTAGCCTTTTTCCTAATTATCCTAAAATTGCTTAGATAGCAAATCATGTTGCTTTAGAATCTAATGGCAGCCACCACCAACTCTGTTTAATTGCTTCTCCTGTTGACATTCTCACCCAATAAAGTACCCTACAAAAATACTCTTGGTATTTTTTTCTAGAATTCTCTTGTAGAGCTATCAATATAATACTGAGGAATAAATTTCCAAGTACAAAATAAGAATATAATTTCTACCAAAAAAAAAAAAAAAAAAAAGCTTACTGGCTAAGCTATAAAGAAGTTTAGTCAACTTGGAAGTATCACACTACCATAACGTGTGTCACACTTTGGTATAAGGGACAATATAAAACATTAGATTGAATCTTTATTTCTATTTAAAATTATGAATATATTTCCTAGTACTGGCTATAATCTTGCCATTAGATAACCATAACTGAACTTTTGCTTCCTTGTCCCAAAATAAAATATCCATGAAGCCTAAACTTTGGTTTTGAAACAGTCATAGGAATTGTGCAGAAGGAAATAAATTACTGACAGTATCCAGTATCAATGCTACAAACAGTTTTGTAAGGAAATGTTGCATTGCAAATGCTGAACATTTAACACATACACTTTTAAGTAGACAGGTTTTCTTACACTTTAATAAACCTAAAAAACAAAACAAAACAAAACAAAATCCTCTAGTGACAAATGTGACCTCTGGTGCCCAAGGTTCATAATATCCTTTTTGTAGCTGGACTCTAAATCTTCCTTTATGTTATCCTTACTATTAACATGAAATTTGTAACCTTTCTGTTGGGGGGAGGGCTTTAAAGATAATGCCTTCTGAATACTTATTAGTACTGATTAGTCCATCATTCAAAAGGCTTTAATACAGTAAAATCAGAAAGTATCACTAATATTTACTTTAGCAAAGTATTTTCCTAAAATATTCTTTCTAAAAGCCTTCATATCACCCTCTTAAGAAAACCGATAATAGAGTCTAAAAAATCACATGAAAAATAATAAATGATCTGCTGTCATGCTCAAAGAACTACATATTCCATGAAATTTCAACTGTATGAAATGTCATCATTCAGTATTTGTTCAGTGAAATATAAAAATAAGATTTTCAAAACTAGAAGAGTTTCCCCATAGCCTTCCATAATTCTATGAATTCTATGAAGCTATTCTTGAGAAACAAGTAGCCATGAGTTTTACATGACACAGATGGTCTTTTCAACTAGGATGAAGTGAGATAGAAACCAGGAAACATACATTAAGACATAATTCTAAGGCTCTGATCAAGGTCATATTAATATTTTTTTCCACTAGTGCTCACAATTTCTACCTGAAAAATAGCGAACAAAGGCAAAAAATAGAACCTATTGGCAATAGTGTTTTCAGACTTGTCTTAACTGGTCATAGTAGAGAAATAAAAGATGTGATTTTAAAAGGTTTCCTCTTCCACATATTAATTAATTTTCTATCTCTTTTCGATTTCTAGTTTTTCTGTGAGAAGCAGTAAAGAGAAGGTACATTTTATTTTATAAAAAAGCACATTTAATCATTTTAAAGTATGTATTAAAATTAGCTAAATTTATTTTAAATGATACTTATACTGTACCTTTCAACGTCAAAGGGAAAACAGAACTTTGGCACACTCTGTAGTATTTCCTACAAATGGAAATTTTAAAAAAAATAAGTTTTAGAATATTTTTTAAGATGAAGTTAAAACTTTTTTGAGATATTTTCTAGGAAAAAAAGTTACTTTCTTTGTCAAGAAAAATAGCACAGGTTCCTAGACTAAAATAATTGATTATTAAAAAGGAATTAAGTTTGTGCTTTGGCAGATTGCACTGACAATGCCACAGAAACCCCAGGGGGGAAAGGCCTGGCCTGAAGGGTATTAACACCCTTCACATCCCCGCTGGGATTCCCTTCAACGAGGCCATATGGATTTTACAAGAAGCACCGCACCATATGGGTAAGCTACGTCTGCTGCTACTTGTACCACAGTCTAGCCATAGGGACTTCTGACAGATCCTGGCTCAAAAATATAAATGTTGTTTCAATTAAAATGCAAGCAGAGAAAAGGGAATGAAGTTGGCAGCAGAATGAATTACCAAGAGGTATAACAACTCTACATGTACCACAGTCAAACAGTTTAAAAAAAAAAAAGAGAAAGACTTTCTGTAGCCAAAGAAAGATATTTACATGATTCAATTCTTGGTATTAAGTTTTATCTTAACACTCTTAGAGAAATAAGTATCTAAAAACAAGCTTTTAAAAATACAGCTTTTATTCTGTGAACTTTTATTTAAGAATTGCCTAATATGAAAATCAATGCTTTAATAAAACACAGAAAATAATCTGAATGATTTTGAAACCTTTAATTATTTTACAGTCATTAAAAATAATTTAAATATCTTTTAGAAACCATACACATTAACAACTATAATAACATACAAATAATTATCAGCTAAAAATCTATTTTGATATATTTGAAAAATAAAAAAATTAAGTCTGATTGAAAAGTTAAATTTTAAACTTGAAAACAACATTATACAACTTCAAAGTCAGGCAATTTTACAAGATAAAGAGTTTTATAAGGATATTTCCTATTGAAAAGAAAAAAGAGCAAACATCCTAATACAGCAGTCATCTTCACTGAACAATATTTTCCCTATCACCTCTTTGCCACGAAAACAAAGGTCTACAGAAATCATCAATATCAGAATATTTAAACCCCATACATATAGTGAGTGTTTTAAAGTAGAATTTCTTGCATTCTTTTAAAAGGGTAGACTACAATAAAGTGTCAACTAAAAATAAAACATTATAAAATTTCAATACCAATACCTAAGAAAGCTTCAAGTGCCTTAATGTACACAAGCAGAAAGAAAAGAATCTTGTTAAAAATAAAAAAAAACAAAAAACAAAACAAACAAACAAAAATCTTCTCCTAGGGCAGGATACCCTGGATTGCTTATAATCATATATCTTTAAAAGTATGAGCACAGACTCCATATTAAGAGAAAGCCAACTCTTTCACCACTGACAATATTTTGTTAAATGCAATTCAAAGGGTCACCAAACTTGCAATAAGTTAAATTCTGTAAAGTGAAAAACAGTTCATTGCAAATGAGATCAGTTCATTTCCATTTGACCATTGCTTAATCCTTATCTTCTGCTTTATAAAGTGAAACCATTCACCATTTTTACTATACATGTGAACACTATTCAGAACTCCTGCTATAAAATTGTCCACATAATTTCTATAACAATAAAGAATATGTATTCAAAATGCAATGTCTGCCTCTAAATACACAAATCAGTAATGTATTTCACATTAAGTTTAAGACTCAAATTACGAAGAATGCTTCCCAGTTAGTTGCCCAATCTTTCACACCCTCCCCTCCCTTCTACCACAAGCAACACACATGCACACACTTCTGCAAAACAGCCTCAGCTCGCTTCCCAACTGGCAGAAGCATCCCTCAGGGGACAAGTCTTTAAACCTCCGCACTCTTTAAAATTCAACCAGCCAGCAGGTCTATAGACTAGTGTATAAACAGTATAGACAAAAAAAAAAAAAAAAATCCTCTCTCAGCTTATGTCAGTGACAAAGCAGCTCAGCAGTTGACTGTTTCTCCCCTGACAGTATAAACTGGGTTTACACAGATCAATAGCTGGAAGTCCTACCTAGCTCCCAGGGCTTGGTTTTCTTCCTTAATTACAGGTGCTATTGAAACTGAATTGTAAAAAGAAAAGAGAGAGGCTTGGAGGGAGGCATAAAATGCAAGCAAATAGCTTTTATGGATCCTCTTAGCAATAGTATTAATTGAAAATCCTACTTCTACATTTATTACAAAAGTGTTTATAAAGACTGGCATGTTCACTATGCAGCATTTTTAATATGACACAAATACAAACACACACAATTCTAGGTAAAGACTGGCATGTTCACTATGCAGCATTTTTAATATGACACAAATACAAACACACACAATTCTAGCTAAAGACTGGCATGTTCACTATGCAGCATTTTTAATATGACACAAATACAAACACACAATTCTAGGTAAAGACTAGCATGTTCACTATGCAGCATTTTTAATATGACACAAATACAAACACACACAATTCTAGCTAAAGACTGGCATGTTCACTATGCAGCATTTTTAATATGACACAAATACAAACACACACAATTTTAGGTAAAGACTGGCATGTTCACTATGCAGCATTTTTAATATGACACAAATACAAACACACACAATTCTAGGTGAGCAACCACAGATTATGTGGAAGGTTTAAGTCAACACTCTCCAGAAGTTATCAATTTCTTCTTTTTCTACAGACTTTTGCTTTTAAAGAATATTCCTCAGCCAAGAAAAATTATTTGGGTTTCAGAATCCTCCTAATTCTTCAAAATATTTTATTTTTATGCCAAAAGATTATATTGGCTAACATATGTAAAATGATAAAAATAGGAATAACAAACAAAAAGAATGGATGGAATACAATACGAAATTATGGACGGCAAAATGAAAGAGGTAATAATACATATTTCTGTGTATGTCCTAAAACAGCACATCTACTACCATATTAATGACTGGAAACAAGGACTGATGAAAATTCACATGTTGGGGGTTTTTTGGTTCCATGCCAGTGTATCTCTAGTAATAAGCATTACAATGAAATTGATCTTGTAAGAGAAAACAGAGCCAATTGCTAGTGTTATAGTAGTATATTAATTATTTATCCCATCAGGTTACCATTTAGCACCATGAATTGATCAACTGTAAAGGAAAACAAACATTTAAGAAATAATTTACTTTTTTAAAAAAAATCACCAAAGTTTATATCTTGATCAAAGTTCTTACAATTTCTTCTTAGAACAAAGGTCTTTGAATATCTGAGAAAAATGTAAGATAAAATGAGATGTGTTATTGTTGATATCAGTAATTGTTTTTCCTCCTTCTCAACCATTTTGTCCTCTACTCTACACTGAAATACTGGTGTTCTCTGAAATTCCATAGTTTCTTCTCTTCCCTACTCAATAAGATATATCTGTAAGCAATCCTATCTATACCTAGAGTTTCAACTACAGCTAGGAAATCTCTTAGTTTTGTAGTTTAGTTATTTCTCCAGGATTATGGCTCTAACTACTTTCTGGTATCACTTTCCAAATGTTCCCAGACACCTCTAATGAAGAATGTACAAAACTGAAGTTGTTCTTTTAGTTATGGTCCTAAACACCTAAACTGGCAGGTGTTACCTAACCTACCTAGTTACCCAAATCAGAAACATGGTAGCTACCTAGACCCCTCCTTTTCCCTGGCCTCCACATATAATTAATCACTCATGAAGTCCTTTCATTCAATTTCATAACTATATTGCTCCAGAGGTTCTCAATGGAGGGTGGAAAGGATTAGAAAGATGAGAAGGTGTTAGAATCACTTGAGAGTATTTTTCAAAACACAAATTTGATTGCCTACATTGTAAACCCACAAAGATCCTGAATCTTAACTTCAGTTTGAATAGCACCTATAATTAAAAAGTAAGAGTATCTATATCAGTTAAGGGTACTTAATGTATATAAGGAAGAGTTATAGTCTCATAGGAAGAAGTGACATGGTTGACTTGTTCAGGATCTGTTTAATTCAACATCTACCTCATGGACCCGAGTCTTCTCTCTTGCCCTGCTGGGCTAAATTCGCTGGTTTTTTCCTCAGCTATCTCTACTCATGATCACAAAATGAGCTTCCAGAGTTCAGCACATTCCATGAAGAAAGATAGAGCAGTGTTCAGTGAAAGAAGCCTCTCTGTCAGTCGTTTTACCAGTGAGGGAACCTTTCCCAGAAGTCTGATCCCTGACTTTCCCATTAGATTTAATTAGCCACAGGGTCATAAGCCACTCCTAAACTAATCCCTGGCAAGGGAAATGGTTATCTGTGTTCAGTTTAGCCTTAGACTAGTTAGAGAAAAAGTCTGAATTCAACCCATTCATCTCCAATAACCATGACACATGTAATTACAGAGAAAAATAAGTATCATATTTTATTTGAGAATCCTCATATCAAATAATTACATTTATAGTAAAGTTCTCAATAAAAACATTACACAATATCATATGAGGATGATTTTTAAATATCTATAATTTTATTCATGTGAATAACACTTTCAGAATCATTTTATACAATTAAACGGGCTACTTCTCCACTTTAATCTAACTTTTCACAAAGGCCATGAATTTCTAAAAAGATGATTATTTAATTTTGAATATTATCTCCCAAATAAGTGAGAATTACCTAATACTACATATTCATTCAACTTATTTGTGCTTTACACAAGAGAGTAATAAACTTAACAAAAAATAAATAAATAAACTGAACTACTCAAAGCAGGTTTCATTGCATGGTACCGAACTGAGATTCCCAAACAGCACTTAGATGTTCCAGGACATCACAGCAAACTCTCAGGGATACTGTGAGATATTTTAAATTTTCAAGGGAAACAAATCTATATTAACAGGATGATTAAGTCAAGATGCATTTTATAGAGATAACTATATTAAATTGTCAAATTGCAGACATAGCCTCTCTACCTTTTATTTTTTAAGACGTGTTCTACTCTCACTTATGAGTGAGAACATGCAGTATTTGGTTTTCTGTTCCTGTGTTAGTTTGCTGAGGATGATGGTTTCCAGCTTCATCCATGTCCCTTAATGTATTTTTAAACTTAGAGTCAAAAAGGAACTGTCAGGACAACTATGCCCAGTGTGGAATTTTTCTCTTGGATTTTACTTTTATATAGTATTTTAGTTAGAAATAAATCTCTCTTTTACCCCTCCTCCTTAAATTAGGGAAAGCACCCTAAGTCTGTGAATTCCAACACTAAAACTACTTAGCTTGTTGAATCTGATCAAGTTATTTGTCACTATCAAGAATTTAAAATAAATTTCTATTATTAGAATATTAAAATAATTGCCATGAAGCAAATACATTCTGCTATAAAAAGAACTGTGCTATAAAATATAAGTTTCAAAAATTTCAGTTCTGTGTGCATAAGTCTTAGGTGTTGAAACCTATGCAATCACTTTAGTTTGATCTAATGTCAACAAAAAAGACTAGATTGAAAGCAATGCAGAGTGACAGACATTACCAAAAAAAAAAAAAAATTAGATTACATATCTGCAGATTCAACCAACTGTGGATTAAAAATACTTGGAAAAAATCCAAATAATACAAATAAAAACCTATAATATACTACAACTATTAATATAGCATTTATATTATATTAGATATTATTTAAAAATCTAGAGATGATCTAAATTATATGGGAGGATGTACACAGTTATACGCCAAAAAAAGTCCCATTTTATATAAAGGATTTAAGCATCTGTGTAATTTTAGTATCCATGGGAAGTCCTGAACCAATAAGATTTCATATATACACACATACATATATACACACACACATATTCCATGTATTTATATAGCATATAAAAATATATATGTATCTATATATTCTGTGTATGTATATACTTATATATATCATATATATTTACAAGACAAGTGGTGTGCTTGACAAATAAAAGGGAAAATACATTTATTCTCATTAGTTTAAGAAAAGAGAAGCATTTTTAAAAATCAAAGTGTATATATAAGAATATGGGTTTCCAGAGGGTTTTTTTTTTCAAAAATTTTATTAAAAACTATCTTCAAAGTTATGCCCCAGCCAGGCATGGTGGCTCACACCTGTAATCCCAGCATTTTGGGAGGTCAAGGCAGGCAGACTGCTTGAGCCAAGGAGTTTGAGACCAACCTGGGCAACATGGTGAAATCCTGTTTCTAAAAAAACACAAAAATTAGCCACGCATGGCAGCATGTGCCTGTAGTCCCAGCTACTCGGGGCGCTGAGGTGGGAGGATTGCTAGAGCCCTGGAGGTGACTGGACTACTTCACTCCAGCCTGGGTAACAGGGACCCTGTTTCTTAAAAAAAGTTTTGTACCCAGGTTAACACTAGCTTTTAAACAGATATTTGAATAGAAATTACCCAAAGCTATCTAAGAAAAAGACAGACATTTGGGAAGATTACCACTCTTTTTCCCTGATAACCATATAACCTCTCACCCCCTTCAGACTAATATATCTCTGCTTCATTCACTCCTATACTAACTAGCAATATTTTCTAGATCAAAGGAAACAGATCATAAAATAGAACATTGCCCATAATATTTGCTTGCATTCCTAGATACTAATGTATTTTAAATGAATATAAAGCAATCATTTAAACCAAAATAAGTAGACTTAAGTAGGAAAATGCTTCAAGTTTTAGAAAGAAACAAGTTTTACAGCAGTTGACTGATGATTAGTTACCATGACTCCAACCCACAGCTATGTGCTACCAAGAGTAAAGGAAATGTAATTCCTGATTTTCAAAACTAGGGATACTTAAGATGAGATCATTAGAAAACAGATGTGTGCAACCCAATAAATATGTACATTTCAAAGTATGTGTTTTGTTAAAAATAAAAGCTTAGATTTAAAAAAGCAAATAGATGCACATACACGTGTACACAAGCGCACACACACAGTAGGCAGCATATCAGGGTAGCCAAGTCCATGATGTACTTAACTCATTCAAATTCTGGTCTGCAAGCTACTGGCTATGTGCCCCAATTTCCTGATCTAGGAAATGGGCAAAATCAGTGTCTATCTCATAAGATTACACAAGGATTTATTTGAGGAACTTATATGCAGATTAAGTGAAAATAAAATAAAAATCCATATAAAATAAGGATAATATCAAGCATATTAACTTTCCCAACAACTGTTAGCTTTTATTAGTTAGCTATTTGTTCTAATAACTCTTTTTGTATGAATTTAAATTCATCTATATTTAACAAGTATTTACCAAGTACAGTACATTGTGTCTAATGACTGTTGCCAAAACTTTAACATACTGAGATAACATGATGAAAAGTATTATACTGAATAATTTATCTGCTCTTCTGAAAATTCTTCATGTGTTTTATAAGTAGGTACGGATGTGGATACAGATGGACAAATATATATTTGAACATATGAAACTACTTCTATTTAACCAAACACAATAGAAGCAAACACTGTTAAAAACTGCAAAGTCGTTCAATGCACATATCTGATAATTTTATTACATACAAGAAGCTTACTGTGGACTACTATATTGGCTGCTTTCTTTTAAATTAAAAATATCTTCAGAGTCATATCAATAGATATTTCTAATTTAAGGGGGATATATGGATCAAATTATTTTATTCATGCACTTATTCATCAATCCAATAATAAAGATTAATCACCAACTCTATGGAGGGCACTGGCCAATGTGAGGAATAGAAGTATTTCTTGGTCTCATCTACAACCTCAAATAAGACTTTGTCTTCAAACTGTCTTGACAAAGGTTATCACTAAAGGTAACCTTAGAAAACATCCTTTTTCTATCATTGTATTATATTACATAATTGTGTTTTCTATTTTACTTTTGAAACAATCTTTATCAATCTCTATTTTAAATTTCTCCTCAGTCTTGAAGACACCAGACCACTGATCCATATTATTTATCTTAGTCTTCACACCTAGTCCATGCTCGTATCACCTTTCTGTAATCATATTCACGCAAATATTCCACATTAACTGCCCAGGCCATACCTTAGAAAACTGATTTTTGTGCAACAGATGAAACATAGTGATACAATATGTTCCAGAGCAATAAACTATAATTAACCTTGTTTTTTCTGGTCCTGCCTGGAACCTAGTTCAGAACTATCCCTAAACTGCTTATTTTCCCTAAATAGCATATCCTATGATAAACCAGAGAAGAATCTTGTGGTTTATCTAGCCACTTCAAGAAACAATAATGCCTTTAGTTTTAGAGAATAAATCAGGGACCCTACATTTTAAAGTGTCTGAAAATATATCTTTAGATAGTTCTTGTATTCTGGCATGAGTGGCATACTATTAATTATTTCTTTAAGCCTTGAATGTCCTAGAAGTCTATAAGATTACCTAGTAGAAATGAAATTCATGGTGTATTTGAAAAGTTTGGAAGAGAGATCCAAGATGGCCAATCACTAGCAGGTCAAGATTGCAGCTCCCAGTGAAGGCACAGAGAGTGAGTGGATGCCACACTCACAGATGAATTTTTGTTGCCCACAAACCAGGACATTCCCAGTGGAGGAGTCCTTCGGGTCACCAGTGCAACCCTTCTGGCTGGTGCGGCTATTTTGTTGGCGCCTCAGCCCGGCGGCTCTTGGTGCAGAGTAAACGGGACTGGGTCTCCTTTTGGATGATGTTTGGAGCTCTGAGAAGGCAGAGCAGTCCATTAAGCTGATTGAAAAAGGGACTGAAGAGGGAAGCCAGACAGGAGATCCCCGGGTAGAAAAGCACCATGAATCTCAACGCCGCTGTTTTAGCTGGCGTTGTGGGTTGACGCAGTGAAAATTGCATAGATTCCGGAGCTGGGAATCAACAAGCTGGACGTCCACTCAGAGACCTAATTTGAAAGTTGGTAATTACAAAGACGACAGGTGGATAAAACCACAAAGATGCCAAGAAGCCACTGTAAAAAAACGGAACACTCAAAATCAGAATGTCTTTCCTTCTACAGAGGACACTAGTTCCTCAACAGTAATGGAACAAGGCCTGATGGAAAACGAGTGCGAAGAACTAACAGAATCAGGCTTCAGAAGGTAGATAATAAGAAACTTCTGTGAGCTAAAAGAACATTTTCTAATCCAATGCAAAGAAACTAACAACTTTGAAAAAAGGTTTGACGAAATGCTAACAAGAATGGACAATTTAGAGAGGAATATAAACGAATTAATGGAGCTGAAAAACACAATAAGAGAAATCCATGAAGTATGCACAAGTTTTAACAGTCGAATTGATCAAGCAGAAGAAAGGATATTAGAGGTCAAAGACCAACTTAATGAAATGAAACAAGAAGATAAGATCAGAGAAAAAAGGGTAAAAAGGAATGAGCAAAGTCTCCAAGAAATGTGGAACTATGTGAAAAGACCTAATTTACACTTAATAGGTATACCTGAATGTGACAAAGAGAATGAATCCAAGTTGGAAAATATTTTTCAGGATATTATCCAGGAAAATTTTCCTAAACTACTAAGGCACGACAATACTCAACTCCAGGCAATACAGAGAACCCCACAAAGATATTCCTCAAGAAGACCAACCCCAAGACACATTTGTCAAATTTACTCGGACTGAATTAAAGGAGAAAATACTAAGGGCAGCCAGAGAGAAAGGCCAGGTTACCCATTAAGGGAAGCCTATCAGACTCACAGCAGATCTCTCAGTAAAAACTCTACAAGCCAGAAGAGAGTGGGGGTTAATATTTAACATCCTTAAAGAAAAAAACTTCCAACCCAGAATTTCATATCCAGCCAAACTAAGTTTTACAAGTGAAGGAAAAATAAAATTTTTTGTGAACAAGCAAGAACTCAGAGATTTCATCACCACCAGGCCTGTTTTACAACAACTTCTGAAAGAAGTACTATACACAGAAAGGAACAACCAGCATCAGTTTTCCCAAAAACTTACCAAAAGTAAAGAATATTACGACAATGAAGAATTTACATCAACTAATGGGCAAACAGCCAGTTAGCCTTAAATAACAGTATTAAACTCACATATATTAATATTAATCCTAAACTTAAATGGACTAAATGTCCCAATCAAAACATACAGTTAGACAAACTGAATAAAAAGTTAAAACCCATCAGTACGCTGTATTCAGATCTTTCTTACAGGCAAGGACACACAAAGACAACATAAAGGGATGGAGGAAGATGCACCAACCTAATAGAGAGCCAAAAAAAAAAAAAAAAAAACACAATTTGATCTCAGACCTGGAACAAGCAAATTTAATAAATATTTACAGAACTTACCACCCCATATCCACAAAACATATATTTTTTTCAATAATATACCCATTCTAAAAGTGATCACATAATAGGAAATAAATCACTTTTTAGTAATTGCATAGCATTTCACAGATTTAAATGAAATCCTGAGCAATAGAGCAAGATTCTCATTCTCTCTCCCCCTTTCTCTTTCTCTTTCTTTCTCTTTTATTCTTCTTCTTTAAAAAAAAAGTTTGGAAAAATCATAACTGATTGTTCATTCAGTTATTTGGAAGCTTTGTTTGGAGGAAATAAATTATAATTACATAATTTTAAAAAATGAATTATTTAATCAAGACTACTTAAAAAGTATATATATACTTAAAAAGTATAAACTCTAATCAGTACAATTCATATATTTACAAAATCAATGTGAAATTATACAAATAACTAATTTTTATGTATATTCACTCTGCAAACATTTAATACATTAGAATAGCAATCACAGCTAATCACAATATAGAGTAGTAAGAGCACTGGTGGGAAAAATTGAAAAACAGTAGGGACTCTAGAAGACAGACGTATAAACCAATTTGCGGCAGTCTGGAAGAGTAGTGAAAAGTCCCAAATGAAGAAATCATATGTAAATAGAAAAATGAAGAGTGAATAAGAAGTTGGCCAGGCTATAGCATGAGGAAAGAGTGGTGGAGGGGATGTAGGGGTGGTCCTCCCATCACAGGAAAGCGTATGTGCAAAGAAGGGTCTGGAGTTGAAAAAGAAGTACAAATGTTGAGATAATAATAAGACAATCTGGCTTAAGAAATAAGCAGGGGACTGATTATATAAGGCCTTTAGGCCAATTAAAAATTTTGGATTTAATACAAAGGGTAAGGAAATCATTCCTCCTGGCAACAATTTACATATAGCTTCTCATTATAATTATCAGTAGCATTCTCTTTTACTTTCAAAAGAATCTGAGTTATAATTTACAGTAGTGGAAATCAGAGAGTGGTTGTCTAGGGTAGCAGGAGGAGTGGAATGAGGAATCAGAGTGGAGATTAAATAGTTTAACCAGGAAGCAGCAGGAGGGAACTTCCTGGAGTGGTAGATTAATACTCTATATCTTAAAAAGAATATGGGTTACACACTTGTATGCATATGTCAAAACTAATCTCATTGTATATTTAAGATCTGCATTTCACCATGTATAAATTATAGCTCAAAAATAAATTAATAAATATGTCAGTTTGAACAATAAATCATATAGCTACCCTAAGAGAAATGAAGACACTTTGAAAGATTTAAAGCAAGGAAGGGATATGAGTGGACTGCAATTTTAGCAAGATCACTCTGGCTATAGTGTGAGAAGGCTGAAAAGGGGCAAGACTAAACGCTGGGGGATCAGATAAAAGGCTTTTACAGTAAGTGAAGTGTATGGTGCTGGCCTGAAATAAGATAGCTGCAGCAAGAATGCAGAAACAGGCACAAAACTGAGATATACAAAGGAGTAAAACTGGAGACATCCAAGAGGTAGTTGGACAAAGTTTCTGGTGCTCATAGCAAGAACCTGGCCTGGGACTGGAACTGATTAAAAAGATACAAAAGCAATAAGAGATATTGCTATTGTATTCTCCAATGTTATGAAAGATAAATATCCTTCTTCATATTTTTATACTCCCATCAATAAGCAACTTTATTATAATATTCTGAAATATGAAATCACTCAATTTTCTCTTACAACAATGAGAACAGATGTCTTTATTTTCCTAAACACTTGTATCAAGAAATAGATTTTAATGTGTTCAACCACTTCTGATTTTATAATCACAATATGTGATTGATTAGTCAGCAACTAGATCAATGGAGTTATTGGTGAATCACAGCGCTCTAGTTGTTACGGTTGGAAAGATCAGTTGGAACAAATATGTCTCCAAAGTTTTGGAGGGCGTCTTCAACTTCGGAATTGCCCTGGGGCCTAATCAGTGCCTGGAACATTACTCATGCTAAGAAAAAAATCTGAATTCATGTAAAATGACACCATTTTAGCACCATCCGAATCAATTTGCCCTGACAGACATTTCAAGTAATGTGATTTAAAAGAGTCTGCATGCTTGCTTTATCTTCCTAATAAAGACAGGATAAAATAAATGCTTACTCTGTGCCACGTTCTGACCTAAGTACTTAGCATACATTATCCCATTTAACCTTACAGCAACCCATGTTTCATTCCCTTTTACGTAAGAAAAAAATTAAATGGAGGGACTGTGAGGCTAAGTAGCTCATCCAAAGTCAAACAGCTAGCAAATAATAGAGTTAGGATTGGAAAACAAATCCTGAAGCTTCAAACCATTATGCCCTAACCCTATGTACATTGTTTTCATCAAGATTGCAATACATAATGAACAGATGCCTAAACCTGATGCCTACTTGATATTTATATGGTGTATACTATCCATATATATGAAGAGTTAGGATTATACAATTAATATCTCAGAACCAAGATTCAATCTGGTATATGAAAAAATAAAGGGATGGGTATGAAATAATGGTAGGAGAAAAGATGAGACAATGTGTCATAACAAACGTGAGTCTTACCTGCTATAGATATTTCTATTCCCTTGAAATTATACCCTGGGGGCAAAAAAATGCTATTTATATCTATGCTTATTTGTTACTACTGAGAATATCAGATTTACAGTAAAACATATACTTAACTTCTTTCAAGTACAGACTTACAAATAAGATCTTAAATGGATTCTTTCTCACAGATGAGCAAAACACATTTAAATTTGAAGCATTTTATTTAAAATCTGAAGGAAATCATCTGTCATATTGAGAACAAGAGTCATATCAGAACAAACAAATAATACTAGAATAACATAGAGCAAGGTTAATAATAGAGAAACATATGGCTGACAGAGTATTTCATTTCTGGCTCAGGATTGAGAATCTGTAAATAAGACAAAGCTGTCTATACCTTGTAGTATACCTGGTGGTCAGATAAAGACACAGAGTTTGGATAGGAGACAACCTGGGGTCAGTTGTTATACTTTTAGCAATTCTATATAGTAAACTTTGTTAGACTTCTTGTAACTGCTTCAATTTAAAGCAGGAACTAAGTACTTAGTAAGTAAAATAATATTCTATTCAAGTTTTGTTGAGTCAACAACTTGTACTAAAAAATCAAAAACCCGGCTAGGCGCAATGGCTTATGTCTGTAATCCCAGCACTTTGGGAGGCCGAGGTGGGCGGATCACCTGAGGTCAGGAGTTCAAGACCAGCCTGGCCAACATGGTGAAACTCCATCTCTGCAAAAAAAAAAAAAAAAATACAAAAATTAGCTGGGCGTGGTGGTGCTTGCCTGTAATCCTAGCTACTTGGGAGGCTAAGGCAGGAGAATCACTTGAACTCAAGAGGTGGAGGTTGCAGTGAGCCAAGATCATGCCACTACACTCCAGCCTGGGTGACAGAGTGAGACTCTGTCTCAAAATAAAAAAAAAAAAATCAAGAATCCAGGAGCTCCTATTTATCTGTATTTTTAGGTCATTTTAAATTGCACAAGATTTTTCTTCTATAAGAATGTACATGCCCATTACTGCTACTTATGAATTCATTTTTTAAGGCTAGACAAATGAAGTAGCAGAAGTAGAGAAGGAACAAGGAAATGTTAACTGATAGTGATCAAGTACTTGTAAAAACCACTGCACTCAGACCAGCCCCATAATTTAAAATCTGAAGTCCTAGGTGTTTCTTTTAATTGAGTGTTTCTTGAAATTCCAAATAGAAATATTGGGAGCTAATATTTTGCAAACTTATACCACCTTATCCATTATAGAAGACCCATCTCTTCGAATAAAAATTTAGTTCATACTTCCTGCTAATGTAATCTTTGGCCTCCTGCTGAGATTATAAGTGAAGATGCCAATTTTATTCTTAGTTCTTATCATGTAGAATACTTTCTATAATAAACTAAAATATGAACACCAGTTCTTTTTACATAACAGAAAGCCATCAAAGAGCCCTCACCAAACAGCAATGAGTTTTGATCACTCCAGTCTAGTCTGCTTTGGCACAAGAGACCTTAAAGAGAAAACACAATTTCTTAAGTCTCTTATAGATGATTTTACTCAATAGGGGAGAAATTATAAAAAAAAATTCTTTAATAAGCTTTCTCAGTTAAAAGTTAATAATTCTTCTGACTAAATTATATCAGAATAAAATAGTTCTTCATTTCACTGAAAATTTCTGTGAAAGCATAATATACTCAACAAGTCTCTACCACATTTTGCTGTTGAGTTTTCTCAGCCTGCTGCCACTAGTAATCTCTAGTTTCTACATTTAATAGCTTTTTCCCATTCTTTACCATATTTATCTTTTCTACAATGTGTGACACTTCACTCAATGACTTTAACATGGGTTTATTAAGTAATCTACTATGTATGAAGCTGGGATTCAAAGATGAAAGTACTCTGCTCCTTGATCTAAGAAAACCAAGGTTTTAGATTAATCTCCTCCTACTGAAAAGTTATCTTCTTAGATGTCTTTTTTTTTTTTTTTTTTTTTTTTTTGTAGCTCTCCTCCTATCTTTGTCATTTCTCTTCTGGCTGCTTTACAACTCCTTCTTCATAAGTCTTCTCCATTAGTGTTCCCTCTGGGCTCTGTATTCAGCCCTTACCTTTCCCCGAGGAATCTGTTCTCATTGCTATACACAACTGATAAAAGCTTGAGCTCTCTAGCCAAAATGCTAGGTTCAGAATCCATCTGAACAACCTAACAGCTATGTAAAATCATTCATGCAACTTTTCCTCTCTTTGCTTCAATTTCCTATTCTGTGAAACAAAAGAGCTCTATTGAGGATAACTGCTATAATACAAATAATGTTCAATACAATGTCTAGCATGTAAAAATGCTTAGTAAATGAGAATCTTTATTACTGAGGCAGAATAGTATAAATAGTTGAGAACATGAACACAGAGGCCAGACTGCATTGACTCAAACCAATGTTCCGCCACTTAAGAGATGTGGAAGCTTGAGTGAGTTACACGGCCTCTCTGTGCCTCAGCTTTCTCATCTACAAAACAGGATAATAACTAATATCTACTTCATGGTGTTGCAGTGAGAATTCGATAAATTTACAGGAGTAAAGTGTGTGGAGCAGCATTAGATAAGGTTTTTCTAAGTATTATCAATGTTCCCAATGTGTCCTCAGAGCTGCATATTTTTTCCATTTGTAACAACTGTTACTTTGATATTTTAACCAGAATGTTTGAAGAAATAAAACACATTATGTCTCAGACTTATCTAATTATCTTCTTCAAAATTTTTCCTTTCCCTTAACTAATAGCATCACCATTTATCTAATCTTCTAGGTAAGAAATTTCAGTAACCTTTACTCTTCACTTTCTTCAAGATCTCGCAATAGAATCAGAAAAAGCATTGAACAAAATTCAATACTTTTTCATCATAAAAAATCTCAACAAACTACAAATAGGGGGAGACTACCTCAAAATAATGAAGGTCATATATGAAAAGCTCACCGTTAACATTATACTTAAGGGAGAAAAACTGAAAGTCTTTCTCAATATCAGAAACAAAGCCAAAATGCCTATTCTTATCACTCCTATTCAATATAGTACTGGAAGTCACAGCCAGAGCAATTAGGCAACAAAAAGAAATAATGATTATCCAAACTGAAAAAAAGAAGTAAAATTATTTCTGTTCACAGATGACATAATCTTGCATATAGAAAACCCTAAAGAGTGCATCAAAAATCTGTTAGAACTACTAAAAAAATTCAGAAAAATTTGTTGTAGAATATAAAAATCAACATACAAAATCAGTTGTGTTTGTAACACTAACATCAATCTATTTGAAAAGCAAATTAAGGAAACAATCCCATTAACAATAAGATCAAAAAGAATAAAATATTTAGGAATGAAATTGACCACGGAAATGAAAGATTTGCAAATGAAAAACTATAAAACATTGATAAAAGAAACTTTAAGAGACAAAAATAAATAAAAAGACATCCCATATTCATGAATTGGAAGACTTCAACATCATTACAAAAGCTGTAATACATAAAGTAATCTATAGATTCAATGCAATCCCTAGCAAATTCCCAATGGTATTTTTTACAGAAAAAATAAAACTAAACTAAAATTAATATGGAACCACAAAGGACCCCAAATAGCCAAAACAATCTTGAGAAAAAATAACAAAGCTGGAAGCAACATATTTCCTGATTTCAAAGTATATTATAAAACTACTTTAATTAAAACAGTATGGTACTGGCAGAAAGACAGACATATAACCAATGGAACAGAAGAGAGAGCTCAGAAATAAACCCATTCAAATATGGTCAACAAATTTTCAACAAATGTCCCAAGAATGCAAAATGAGCAAGGATAGTCTCTTCAACAAATGTTATTGGGAAAACTGGATGTCTACATGTAAAAGAACGAAATTGGACCCTTATCTTACAGTACACACAAGAATCAATTCACAATGAACAAAAGACCTAATCAGCTTTTTGGCAATGAATTTGCCACCAGAATAAGGGTGTTATGAAAACCACCCTTAAATGAAAGCCAAAATGGGAAAGAAAATGACTCATATCAACATCATCATCACTAGACATGTAGATTCATTCAAGCCCATTACTACTGGTCATCCAATCTATAAATGTGGTGGGACTGACCACAGAACCATAAGAAAATGTGAGGACAAGATTAGTGAGATGAGAAAGGGGTCTTTCAAGTATGCTTGGGTCTTGGGTAAATTGAGTATCTCCACGTGGAAATTTGAGACCACCAAATACTACTATGTGACTATCACTGATGCCCCTATGTGACTATCACTGATACCCCAGGACACAGAAACATGTAATCATGTTTATTACAGGAACATTTATTGTATCAGGCTGTTTTCACACTGCTAATAAACACATACCCAAGATTAAGTAATTTATGAAGAAACGGAGGTTTAATGGACTCAATCTCGTGTGGTTGGGGAGGCCTCATAATCATGATAGAAGGTGAGGGAAGAACAAAGTCACCTCTTACATGGCAGCAGGCAAAAAGAGAAAGAAAATAAAGTGAAATGGGAACCTGTTATAAAACCATCAAATCTCACTACCACAAGAACAGTATGGGGGAGACTGCTCCACGAGTTAATTATCTCCCACCAGGTAACCTCCCGCAACATGTGGGAATTATGGGGGCTACAATTCAAGATGAGATTTGGGTGGGGACCCAGAGACCAACCATATCCATCTCAAATTGACTGTGCTATTCTTACTGTTGCCGCTGGTGCTGATGAATCTGAACTCGGTATCTCCAAGAATGAGCAGAGTCATGAGCACACCCCTTCTGGCTTCCACACTGATTGTAAAACAACCAACTGTTTATGTTAACAAAATTGATTCAACCGACTCACCCTACAGCCAGAAGAGATATGAGAAAATCATTAAGGAAATCAGCACTTATATTAAGAAAATTGGCAACAGACCTGCCACAGTAGCATTTGTGCCAACTTCCAATTAGAATGATGACAATATGCTGGAGTCAAGTGCTAACATACCTTGGCTCAAGAGATGAAAAGTCACCTGTAAAGATAACAATACCAGTGGAAACATGCTGCTTAAAGCTTTGGATTGCATCCTACCACCAAATTTATTAAATTGACAAGCTCTTGTGTCTGCCTCTGCCTGTCTACAAACTGGTGATATTGGTGCTGTCCCTCTGGGCCAAGTGAAGACGTGTATGCTCAAGCCCAGCATGGGGTCTACTTTTGCATCAGTCAACATTACAACTGAAGTAGAGTCTGCTGAAATGCACCGAAAAGCTTTGGGTGAAGCTCTTCCTAAAGACAATGTGGGCTTCAATGTCTAGAATGTCTGCCAAAGATAATAGTCATGGTAATACTGCCGGTGACAGTAAAAATGACTCACCAATGGAAGCGGCTAGATGCACTGCTCACATGATTATCTTGAACCATCCAGGTCAGATCGGTTCTTGTTATCCTCCTGTACTACCCTATCACACAGCTTATGTTGCTTGCAAGTTTGCTGAGCTGAAGGAAAAAACTGATTGCCACTCTGGTAAGAAGCTGGGAGATGGCCCTACTTGAAATCTAGTGATGCTGCCATTGTTGATATGGTTCCTCGAGTGTTAAAAACTCTTCTGACCATTCTCCTCTGCATCATTTTACTGTTCATAATATGAGACAGTTGCAGTGGGTGTCTTCAAAGCAGTGGACAAGAGGGCTGCTAGAGTTGGAAAGGTCAGCAAGCCTGCCCAGGAAGTTCAGGAGGCTAAATGAATAGTATCCCTAATACCTGCACCCTACTTTTATTCAAGTTGAAGAACAGTCCCAGATGTATTTGTCTGAATAGGCAGTTTTAAGTTTAATAGTTAAAGACTGGTTAATGATAGCAATGCATTATAAAAGCTTTGGAAGGAAAGGAGAACATTTTATGGAACATTTTTGGGTTTTTTTCTGGTGGAATTTTTATGTTGTCAGTTTTTAAAATAATTACTTCTTAATGAAAATAACTTGACCAAAGAAATCTGTCATAGAATTTAGAAACCCATTAAAATACATTTTAATTTTAAAAAATAGACTTAAACATAAGATGTGAAAAGTGTTAAACTCTTAGACGGAAACAGGGAAAAGCATTCATGACCAAGGGAAAACTTTCATGACACTGGTCTTGGCAATAATTTCTTGGCTAAAACACCAATCACGGATATATGATATGGATGTTTATAAACATATGCACAAGCAACTAAGGCAGAAATAGACAAGTGGAATTACATCAAACTAAAAATCTTCTGTACTGAAAAGAAGACAATCTAAAGAGTGAAAGGCAACCTATAACATCTAAGAAAATATTTGCAAACCATACATATGATAAGGGGTTACTATCCAAGGTATATAAGGAACTCCAATAATGTAACAGCAAAAAAAAAAAAAAAAAAAAACCTGATCAAAAATTGGTCGAAGGATGTAGACATTTTTCCAAAGAAGTCAAACGAATGGCCAAGAGTTATATGAAAATAGGCTCAACACTACTAATTATGAAAGAAATGCAAATCACAGTGGGATATCATTTCACACCTGTGAGAATGCCCATTATCAACAAACAAATAAACAAAGATAAGCACTGGAGAGGACGTAGAAAACTGGCACCCTTGTATGCTGTTGGTGGGAATATCAAATGGTACAGCAGCTGTGGAAAACAGTTTCCCCAAAAATTAAAAATAGAACTACCACACGATCCAGCAATCCCACTTCTGGGTATTTATCCAAAATAACCGAAATCAAGATCTTAAAGGGATATTTGCTCTTCCATGTTCTCTGCAGCATTACTCAGAATGGCGAAGATGTGGAAATATCCTAAATGTCTACCAATAGATGAATGGATAGTGAAACTGTGTTATATACACACAATGGAAAATTACTCAGCCTTAGAAAAAAGAAAAAAAATCCTGTCATTTGCCACATGAATGAATCTGGAGAACATTATGCTAGGTGAAATAAGCCAGATAAGCCAGTCTCAAAAAGACAAATACTGCATGATTCCACTTAAATGAGACATCAAAAATAGTCAAACTCACAGAAACAGAAAGTAGAATGGTGGTTGCTAGCCAGAGTCTGTGAGTAGGGAGAAATGGCAAGTTGCTGTTCAACAGGTACAAAATTCAGTTACATAACATGAATAAATTCTAGAGGTCTGATGCACAACACTGTGCTTATAGTTTAAGATACTGTACCGTCAACTTAACAATTTGTTTATAAAGTAGATGTCATGTATCGTGCCTCCACAATAAAATAAAGAAAGAAAAAAAAATCTCAAATCCATTCCTTTTCCCATTTTCTCTTTGACCTTTCCCTAGTTAAGGTTCTCAACAGTTCTACTAAACAATTAAAATAGCCTTCTAACTAGTCTCCATGTCTCCAACAGACTGCTTTTATCCAATTCAAAGCACTTAAATCTAAAGTTACCTCTTTAAAATATAGACGTGATGTGAAATCTCCAAAATATGTACCACTTATGGTCATTTTCTATTAGTCAATGCCAAAGAAATTAGCATAGTATTTCTTTATAATCTGACACAACTACCTTTGTAGACTCAATATCAAGCTCCATATATCCCACACTCTAGCCACATTAAATTAGCAGTTATTGTGCTTATTTTGAACATGTTATTGTGCTTAATTTAATATTGTTACTTCTTCCATTCCCTATGGCTCAACTAGAAGTTATCTGATGTTAATCTTCCTTCTTAACATCCCATATCCTATAAATAATAACTCCACAATCATGTAAAAATTTCAGATTATTACAATTTGCAATGCAAAACATATTTAAAAATCCCAGCTCAGCTGGTTATATCAAAAGGAGGAAGTTAGTGATATTGTCTACTTCTTAAAAAACAAAATATTTATAAGGGTCATGGGGTATGATTATCAAATTATATTTTTCAGTATGGATTTAAAGACATAGGTTGGAGCCCATAAAAGCAGTTGTTCTTGGAGATTCTTCTCTTTCACCAAACTTTGCCTGGTACCCACATCATCATCCTCTCCCGAGGTCCAGTCGGAGGTTTCCTTCTACTTAGAAGACATTCTATTAGAACACCTGGCACATCCAAAGTTAAGAACATCATCTTCCCTCAAAATATGATCCTCTTACCATATGCCTTATTTTTACATTTTCATGCTTTTTCCTAATCTAACTTTTTGCAAACTTTAGAATCAGGGAACAACCTTTCCTTCATGAACACATCAATAACCAGTTAAAACCACATGGACTCTGTGTCTGCATTTTACAAAAATGACCACTAGATAGCATTGTTGTCTGGTCAAACAGGCTAAGGATATAGCTGTATGTTACCACTTAGTATTAATTCACCAAGATAAGCTGCAATACTGTCACTAATCTAGAAAAAATAAACATAAGTAAACATGTGACTATTTAAATAACCGTTACAAGGTATCAAAATAATCCATATTTTAAATAAAACATTCACCATGACATTTAGTTAAAATACGTAAATACAACAATCATGAAGTTAATTTTTGAAATTAGGTTCATTTAAAGGTACACAAACATTAAGCAAATATTGTATACTACTTAAAATATTTCTAATCGTACCTAACACTATGTCTTTAAGATTTAAAAGGTCTAAATATGCAAAGGTCTATTAAAATGCACATAATTTATCTGAATCAAAATGAAAACATATCTAATAAGTAATACTATTCATCTGAACTCTTTTAGCTCTCTCTTAATATACAAATGCATTCCTTTTCTCCAAAACATGGCAGCTGGGAATGAAAGATTTCAAATGATCATTTTCACATCATATTCCATCTTTTCATCAGTTTCTCCTAGCTTTTCTTTGAGCTCCATTCTTTTACAAGAGGTCTCTTTTTAGAGCAGTCCATATTTCCATAATCCACACTGCTGTTTCCTCCTCTTCTCCCCAGGGTAGAATAACCCCCACATCCAGAACTATGGCCTACAACTGTCATTAAGCCTTGTAACAATAACAAGATAACAAAAGAACGGGTGGGGAAGAGGCTAGCTGGTAACATATGTTGATCAAGTTCAATATTTTCAGCTAATACGCAGTATTTTTAAACTTAAAAATTTTAATAATGAAATGCCTTCATATCTACTTCTCCTCCCAAAGCGTATTCCAGGCTTAAATTTTAAACATCAGTAAGCAACTTGGCAATACTTCCTTTAAATATTTTAACTATTAATAATGTGAAAGGGGAAGGAAAAATAGAAATCACATCAAACAGAAAGGTGAGATGGCAATTCATTTTATAACCCACAAGCTCCACTCAACTTAGCCTATTCATAAAAAAAAAAAAAAAAATTAGAAAACTTCCTCTAAAAGTCATTTTTAAAGCAATAGATAGTAATAATAAGCAAAAGTATTTCAAACTAACATATTTTGTGAGTTAATAATGACTTTATGCCAATTTTGCAATACTTTATTTTCTATCAAGTAACATTTTAAATGTTACTCTTGTTTCCATCTTTTGTTTCACTTCACAGTTAACTAACTTTAACTTCTTTTTAAATTAAAGAAAAATTTGAAATGCAAAACTTTGAACTGGCGGAGAGACTTTCATGTCATGTTATATTTACGTTTTTTCTCCTGACGGGAGAATTGCTTCTAATTTATCAGTCTATGTTATATAACCTTGAAAAAATAATTTCTCCACTCTATTTCTCTCAAAGATTCAGAACTCTTTATAGAACTAAATTCCAATTCTACTTTTGACAAATGTTTACAGCTTAATAAAGAGTAACCTTTTGGGAACCCACTTTTATTTCTTTCAATCAGAATCATTTATTATTATTTAATTTCTATAGGTCGCTGTATACATCAGACCTTCCAGGTCTGGCTTAAGTCATTTACATAGTTGGAATATAAATTTCGCTGCCATAAAAATAGATACAAAAACTTCACCTCTAAGATCTCATTAAAGTAAAAATCTGTTCACCCTTCAACAGAAAAATAAAGTCATTTGTACAGGGATTTTCAAATACAATTTTATTATCTAAAATGTATGCAAAAATATTCTTTTCAATGGGAGTCTGCTAGATCAAATATTCCAGCAAATACTTCAACTATAAAGCAAAATTCATAAAATATCACTATGTTTTTCCAAATTAGTTCCCGTTTGCCATAAAATTTTAAAATTTTAACAGTAAAAATATAAAACAAACATGCAAGTAAAATAAGAATGTGATTATGTTTTGCCTTGAGCTTCCTAAACTGCACCTGCAAAAGAAATAAAAAGTCTAGTCTATGTAAAGATGGATAGATACAAAGATATATTTATGATGATGATTTTAGATTCATATATTTTGCCACATTTGCCCCTTACAATGTTTGATTCTCATTCATCTTTTTTAGTCATAAGAACACACCAAAATGACAATACTGTATGTATCTACACAGAAGTTGATAAGAAATAATTGCTATTTTAGCATTACCAAAATACATGACAAATAAAATTTTTGTAATATGAAACCAAGTAAAGAGCCATAATTATAATTCTCTTATAAATTTACTCAAAATTGCTACAAAATTTATAAATTTTTATGTAATTAAACATTAATAAATTAATTTGTTTTAGAAATACACATTTATTTATTATATTAATGGAGACAGAAAGATGAGTTTATATAAAATAGTCATAGGAAATTTACTATCACACATCAAACATTGGTTCAAGACATTTCATTCTTTACATTTGGAAACACAATAGTTGATATAGAACCCAAGTAAATTCTTTTCTGTCTGATGTAATGACTGGTAGTTAAAAATGACAGAATCAAGCCCAAACCAGCAAAAAGAAAACCAATTTTCAGAAATCCTCAAACATTTAAATATTTATTTTGAAACTATTAGAATTTAATAAATTATTTCTGCATAATTTAGATCTTCTTTGATGATGATACAAGAAGCAAAATTATAGAATACCCAATGTATCTCAATTTCAAATCATGAAAAACTTGAATCATTCCTACCAAATATCTTTTAAATGAATACAAAAATGTTTCAAGTATGAACGTATAAAAAAAATTGTTTAATAATGAAACAGGCATTCTTCCTAAACCATGCAGACCTTAAATCCTACCTTCATGACTACTGGATCATTATTAAATATGAAAAGAAAACTGTATATAGTGCTGAGTATATTGGATTTAGTGTCAGCTAACTAGCTGGCTGCTAGTTAATTTAATAATGACCCAATAGTCATTACTGAATATAAAAAAAAACAAAATTGTATGTAGTGAGTATACTGGATTTAGTGTCAGCTAACTAGATGGCTGCCTGTAGTCATTTCTATGAAGATGCAGCTAAAGGGTAAAATTCAAAATTCTCTTCTATTTTTGTATAATACATAATTTCTTATTACTATTCATTCTTACAGTTATAGTTTAAACTGTTTCCAGATAATTTCTACCAAGATTTAATTAATGAAATTTTTATTATTGTTATAACTTAAAATAATTATGTAACATATGTACTTTTCTAAAAGCATTTCTTAATGCATTTTTATTATTTATCAAGGAAGCACATACTAGGTTGTCAGTATATATTGAAATTTAATTTTAACTCCTACAGAAATTAGGGGCAGGGGAAGGAACAAACAAGTCAGGTACTATAGCGAACAGTCAAGGACCTATTAAATCTTCATGATACCCAACCCCTCTGCTATGTTACACCATTTCATTCAGACTTTTATAAATTCCTATGGTACGTGTTATAACACCAGTTCAAAATCTTTCCAAATTTAAGGTGAAACACCAGTCTTAAATCCATCCTTCTTAGATTATCTTGCCTATTATTTTTCCAATAATATTAAGATAAGTTACCATGAATTTATTCAACTTCCTCTGACTTGTCACTCATTCAACTAGCCGTTCAAAAACACTTATTCGTATCTTATCATGTTCCAGCCACTCTACTATACGTGGAGATTGAAAAATGAGAAGTTCTGTCCCTTTTCCTTCAAGAAACATACATACAGCCTAGGAGAGATAGAGACATGGAAAAAATTGAAAATATCATTTAGAATTAGAGATAGATGTAAGAAGCTATGGAAGTACAGACAGCTTGCACTGAACGTTCAGGAAAGCCTTCAAAAAAGGATTAATTTTCAAACTGCATTTTAAGAATAAGTAGAATTGGACCACACAAAGAAGAAACAGAACGGAAAAGGAAAGTAAAAACAGAAATTTCACAAAATAAAAAGAAACAAAACCTAAAAAGACAGGGGGATAGTGTGTGAAAGAAGTCTGACCATGGCCCCTTATTTGCTGAATACCTACCCCAGTGCTTCAGACAGACCTTAACTCCTACAATGAAACCTGTGAACTATTACATCACTGACAGCAGGGAATACTTTTTGATGGCAAAAACCATATAACTGGCGGGGTTAGGATTCAAACTCACATCTACATTATCAAAAAATTATGTTAAGTCGTCAATTAAATAAAATAAGTAACATTTTAAGTCTCTATCACTCTACCTCAAATTCAAATCATGAATTACATCATTCTGTCTTTCCACTACAATAGGGTATCAGACTTAATTAACCGAACTATACGTCAGTGTCCTCCACTCTCACCCTAAGAACAGGACAAACTAAACGACAAAGCTCAGTGTCAAAAAATAAAGCTTAAAGATCACTTCCTGTTTACCAGCATCTCTTCATGAATCTCAGTCCCGCACTCAAATTAGAAGTAGAGCCAGAACACAAATTGAATAGTCAAGACCCACTGGCATGCTGGGTTCAGAAGACCCATCTCACATGCAAAGACACACATAGGCTCAAAATAAAGGGATGGAGAAAAATTTGCCAAGCAAACGGAAAAGAAAAAAAAAGCAGAGATTACAGTCCTAGTTGCTGACAAAACAGATTTTAAACTAACAAAGATCAAAAAAGACAAAGAAGAGCATTACATAATGGTAAAGGGAACAATTCAACTAGAAGAGTTAACTATTCTGAATATATACGCAACCAATATAGGAGCACCCAGATTCATAAAACAAGTTCTTAGAGGCCTACAGAGAGACTCAGACTCCCATACAATAATGGGAGATATTAGCATCCCACCATCAGTATTAGACAGATCAATGAGACAGAAAATTAATAAGGATATTCAGGACTTGAACTCAGCTCTGGATCAAGTGGACCTGTTAGACGTCTACAGAACTCTCTACCCTAAATCAATGGAAAATATATTCTTCTCAGTGCCACATGGCACTTATTCCAAAATCAATCACATAATTGGAAGTAAAATACTGCTCAGTAAATGCAAAAGAACAGAAATCATAACAGTCTCTCAGACCACAGTGCAATCAAATTAGAACTCAGGATTAAGAAATTCACTCAAATCTCCAAAATTACATGAAAATTGAACAAGCTGCTCCTGAATAACTCCTGGGTAAATAATGAAATTTGGCAGAAATCAAGAAGTTCTTTGAAACCAATGAGAACCAAGAGACAACATACCATAATCTCTGGTACACAGCTAATGCAGTGTTAAGAGGGAAATTTATAGCACTGAATGCCCACATCAGAAAGCTAGAAAGATCTCAAACTGACACACTAACATCACAATTAAAAGAGCTAGAGAAGCAAGATCAAACTAATCAGAAAGCTAGCAGAAGACAAGAAATAACTTAGATCAGAGAAGAATAGAAAGAGACAGAGACATGACAAAGGGTCCAAAAACATCAATGAACACAGAAGCTGTTTTTTGGAAAAAAAAAAAAAAAAAACAGCAGATAGACCACTACCTAAACTAATAAAGAAAAGAATCAAATAGACACAATAAAAATGATAAAGGAAATATCACCACTGACCTCACAGAACTACAAACTACCATTAGAGAACAATATAAACACCTCTATGTAAATAAACTAGAAAATCTAGAAGAAAAAGATAAATTCCTGGACACATACACCCTCCCAAGACTAAATCAGGAAGAAGTTGAATCCCTGAAGAGACCTATAACAAGTTCTGAAATTGAGGCAGTAATAGCTTACCAATCAGAAAAAGTCCAGGACCAGATTCATTGACAGCTGCATTCTACCAGAAATACAAGGAGGAGCTGCTACCATTCCTTCTGAAACTATTCCAAATAACTGAAAAGGAGGGACTCCTCCCTGACTCATTTTATGAAGCCAGCATCATCCTGATACCAAAACCAGGAAGAGACACAACAAAAAAAGAAACTTCAGGCCAATATCCCTGATGAACATCAATGGTAAAATCCTCAATAAAATACTGGCAAACCAAATCCAGCAACACAACATAAAACATATCCATCATGATCAAGTCAGCTTCATCCCTGGGATGCAAGGCTGGTTCAACATATGCAAATCAATAAACGTAATCCATCACATAAATAGAGCCAAAGACAAAAACCACATGATTATTTCAATAGATGCAGAAAAGACCTTTGATAAAATTCAACATCCCTTCAGGTTAAAAACACTCAATAAACTAGATATTGATGGAACATATCTCAAAATAATAAGAGCTATTTATGATAAACCTACAGTCAATAGCATTGAATGGGCAAAAGCTGGAAGCATTCCCTTTGAAAACCAGTACAAGACAAGGATGCCCTCTCTCACTACTCCTATTCAACATAGTCTTGGAAGTTCTGGCCAGGGCAGTTAAGCAAGAAAAAGAAACAATGGGCACTCAAATAGGAAGAGAGGAAGTCAAATTGAGTCTATTTGCAGATAACATGATTTTATATTCAGAAAACCCCATCATTTCCGCCCAAAAACTCTTTAAGCTGATAAGCAACTTCAACAACATCTCAGGAAACAAAATCAATGTGCAAAAATCACAAGCATTCCTTTACACCAACAATAGACAGCCAAATAAATAATGAATGAACTCCCATTCATAATCACTACAAAAAGAATAAAATACTTAGGAATACAGCTAACAAGAGACATGAAGGATCTCTTCAAGAAGAACTACAAACCACTGCTCAAGGAAATAAGAGATGACACAAATGGAAAAGCATTCCATCCTCATGGATAGGAAGAATCAATATCATGAAAATGACCATACTGTCCAAAGTAATTTATAGATTCAATGCCATTCCCATTAAAAAAAAAATGTCCCATTGACATTCTTCACAGATTTAGAAAAAACTATTTTAAATTTCATATGGAATCAAAGACCCCATATAGCCAAGATAATCCTAAGCAAAAAGAACAAAGCTGGACGCTTCACACTACCTGACTTCAAACTATACTACAAAGCTACAGTAACCAAAACAGCACAGTACTAGTAACAAAACAAACATATAGACCAATGGAACAGAACAGAGACCTCAGGAATAATACCACACATCCACAACCATCTGATCTTCACCAAACCTGACAGAAATAAGCAATGGGTAAAGGATCTCCTATTAAGCGAATGGTGCTGGGAAAACCAGCTAGCCATATGCAGAAAACTGAAACTGGACTCCTGCCTTATATCTTACGCAATAATTAATTCAAGATGGATTAAAGACTTAAATGTAAAAACCAAAACCATAAAAACCCGAGAATAAAACCTAGGCAATACCATTCAGGACACAGACATGACCAAAGACTTCATGACAAAAACACCAAAAGCAATTGCAACAAATGCCAAAATTAACAAATGGGATCTAATTTAACAGCAAAAGAAACTATCATCAGAGTGAACAGGCAACCTACAGAATGGGAGAAGAATTTTGCAATCTTCCCATCTGGCAAAGGTCTAATATCCAGAATTTACAAGGAACTTAAATGTACAAGAAAAAACAAACAACCCCATCAAAAAGTAGGCAAAAGATATCAAGAGGCATTTCTCAAAAGAACGTTTATGCAGCCAACAAACATATGAGAAAAAGCTCAATATCACTGATCATCAGAGAAATGTAAATCAAAACCACAATGAGATACCATCTCACAACAGTCAGAATGGTAATTATTAAAAAGTCAGGAAACAATAGATGCTGGTGAGGCTGAGGAGAAAGAGAAATGCTTCTACACTGTTGGTGGGAATGTAAATTAGTCCAGCCATTGTAGGAGAGATTCCTCAAGGATCTAGAACTAGAAATAACCATTTGACCAGCAATCCCATTACTGAGTATATACCCAAAGGAATATAAATCATTCTGCTATAAAGACAAATGTACACATATGTTTGTTACAGCACTATTTACAATAGCAAAGACATGGAACCAACCTAAATGGCCATCTACGATAGACTGGATAAAGAAAATGTGGTACATATACACCATGGAATACTAAACTGCCATAAAAAGGAATGAGATCATGTCCTTTGCAGGGACATGGATGAAGCTTGAAGTCATCATCCTCAGCAAACTAACACAGGAACAAAAAACCAAACATCACATATTCTCACGTATAAGTGGGAGTTGGACAATGAGAACACATGGACACAGAGAAGGGGATAACACACACTACAGCCTGTGTAGGGGTCAGGGGTGAGTAGAGGGAACTTGGAGGATGGGTGAAGATGTGCAGCAAATCACCCTGTCACATGTATACCTATGTAACAGCAGATTCTGTACTTGTATCCTGGTTTTTTTGGCTGTTGTTTTTTTGGAAGAAATTTTTTAAAAAAGAGGAGGAGGAGGAAAAAGGAAGAAGAAAGAAGAAGAAAAAGAGCAGCCAGCATCTCATTTCCAGTCCAATCTTCCTTCTCCTAACAGACTTCTGGAAGGCAAGAACCACATCATCTCTACAGCTTTATTGTGCCAGACAAGCACCTTTCAATCTATGAGTAATTTTAAATTCTTAAGACAGCCAAAGCTACCTGCTGATTGCCTATGGTAAGTTCATTTGTTTAATATTTGGCAAAATTTTTCAGCTCTGATTTAAGAGTAACAACCAAAACCATAACTTAAAGTGCCTTGAAAATATAGCATTACTTTTATAATTCTTTCAATATTACCACATATCTATTTTATGTCTTCATCATGCACAGTATAACTAAAAATATTACCAAAAATGTTGATGCCTGTGAGACTGTATGTCTATATTTCAGAAAGACCTTTGCTCTTGTTGTGTTAGTATGAAATGTTTCCCTATCTCTGGAGAGTATCAATAAAGTAGATTATAAAGCCTCATAAATTAAAGACACTCTGTTCTGACTAACTTATAGAGAGAAATGTACATAAATAGAAGATTCCCAAAACACCTATAAAATAAGGAAGTTGAACTTCTCATATTTCAAATGAGCTAGACTTTCAAAATAATTCTTTGTGAATTCAATTCATATTATTAAGGTAAATCTTTAGAAAACTCAAGTTTTATAACTTTGGCTTAATAAAAATAGCCATGTCTCCTCTGATTTAATAATGTTAAGGACAGAGCAAGCACACATTTTATTTTACTTTGGTATGTTTTTCCCAAATGTATATAGGTTACTGAACTAATAACCAACTATGACATGTTATGATTATATAAAACGTAAATTTCTTTGTAACCAAACTTAATCACTATTCTGGAAAACTTTATGTCAGCAGTGATTATATTTTGTAGTATATCTACTTGAACATAATTTTCCAAAATCTTTAGGTAACCAAAACGTGAAACTGGTATTATATTGACTTAATCAGTGGATAATTCCTCAGAATACTAAAACATTAATTACTAAGCACATTTGTCTATATACATTTTCTTCTTCTTTTTGCATGCTATAAAAAGGTAATACCTTTGAGTTCTATTAACAAATATATTCATTTTTGCTATTTTACAAAAATGTAAGAGATGTGGGCAGCTGCAGAAAATTGGTATTCATGAGCTCTGGTACTCTGTTAAAATGCTTGTGTATGACTGAAACTTCTCAATCATCTCTCCCTCCAGTGTTGTTGCTGCTGCTGTTTTTCCCTGCAAGACGTTAGTTACTTAGATTAAAAGTTATAATTAAAATATTATGACTGTTTAAGACTACACTAGGGGCAACACTGTCAAAGAAACAACTGAGTATATACTTTTGCTTTTTAAAGGAAAAGAATAGTTTTGCCCTAAATCAGCGGTTCACTTCAGCTTTGCTTCTTCGTTTTGGTTTGGTTTTGGTTTTTCTGTTTTGTTTTGTTTTGAGACAACGTCTCACTCTTGTCGCCCAGGCTGGAGTGCAGTGGCGGCATCTCGGCTCCCTGCAACCTCCACCTACCTGGTTCAAGCAATTCTCCTGCCTTGGTCTCTCAAGTAGCTGGGATTACAGGCCTGTGCCACCAGGCTCGGCTAATTTTTTTGTTTTTAGTAGAGACAGAGTTTTGCCAGTTGGCCAGGTTGGTCTCAAACTCCTGACCTCAAGTGATCTGCCTGCCTCGGCTTCCAAAGCGCTGCGATTACAGGCATGAGTCACAGCACTCGGCCCACTTAGCTTTGCTTTTACAGAAAAAGAAAAGAAAAAACACCCCTATACTCCTTTTCCTTACTGGGACTTATTAAGGACCTGGAGAGCATTGTTCATGTGTAACTATCGAAATGTATTATATTAGAAATTAAAGTTGATATATTTTTTAAGAGGTATGGATCTATATAATAGTAATCGTGAATTTGGTGGATGTTAACACAAATACCATAAATGATGACGGTATTACTTTTCATAGTCTTCATTTTGATTTTGCAAACCTCTGAGATATCTTAAAGCGTTTGGTCTTCAACATGAACATACAATGGACCAAAATGTGATTTTTGTCTTGTTTGATAATATCATACTAGGAAAAGAAGCTATGAACATTGTTAAAATCAACTTCAGTCAATTTTGATGAGTCTGCTTCCTTAATGTACTGATTTTTTTTTTTTTTTGCCTACAATAAAAAAGGTTATTCTTACCTCTGCAGCAATTCTCAAATTTGAATATTCACACCTTTTTATTTTCTTAGGTTGTATACATTCTCCATTCTTTTCAAATCCCCAATGCCTCCTCTTATCACTCACATATAATATTGTTCAACATTTCTTGAAATGATAAAAATCAAACTCATCCTCTCTTTAGTCTTCTCTACTGTCTCCCCAGTCCATCAAAAATAAACTTTTTGGCCAGACTCAAGCTTGTAATCCCAGGACTCTGGGAGACCAAGGAGGAAAAATCACTTGAGACCAGGAGCTCAAGACCAGCCTGGGAAACACAGTGAGACCCCATCTCTATGAAAAATAAAAACACATTAGCCAGAAGTGGTGGTGCATGCCTGCAGTCCTAGCCACGGGAGTGGCTGGGGTGGGAGGATTGCTTGAGGTGGAAACGGGAGGATAGCTTCAGTCTAGGAGCCAGTGGTGATGGCACTACTGCACTCCAGCCTGGACAAGAGAGTGAGACACTGAATCAAACAATCAATCAATACAATTTTTTCCTGCAATCTCTTTTTTCCCTTACACTTATACTCTTTTCCATTCCTAATGTAACTGACTATTTCAGATCCTTCTTACTTTTCACTGAAGTACTAAAACAGCTACCAAACTAATTTCCATGCCTCTAGTTTCTACCACAACCAATCCATACTGAAATCTCTCCCATTTGAAGAACTCACTCTTTAGCAAGGCAAACTGTGCCAAAACCCAGCTCATTTACTTTTATACTTTTATCTCCTAATACTCTCCTGTACAAAACTTTCCACTGTATCAAAAAAGGAAAAAAATTAATCAAGCTCCTGAAATGCCATATCAATTGTCCCACTGGTTCTTCGATTGCCAAAAGAAGGAAAGCGCACTCCGAGAAGGATACAATAAACCAGTGCCTACGGGGACCAACAACTCCATGTGATAGAACCAAAGAGGTAAATGGACTGATACTATTTATTTGGACTAAATTACAAACTGCTTTTAAATTCTAAAGATACCAAGAGAAAAATTTCACAATCTTTTTTAAGGGAGCTAAAATAAGTGAGGAAAGTTTGAGACAACATTCCAATAAAAAAAAAAAATAAATAAAGCTTAAAATGTAAGAGTACATGCTTTTGAGTCCAACAACCATGTCTTCAAATCTTAGCTCTGCCTTTTATAAGCACTGTGACCTCAGGTAAGTTTCTTACTTAAGACTCAGTTCAGGGATGATACTATCTCGCACTAGTCCTGGAAGGATTTGAAAATAAAATGAAGTATGCACATAAATCACCTAGTATAGTGTCCAGTGCATGGTAAAAGTGAAATAAAGAGCTTTTTAAGGTTATAATTACTGAAGTAGCTTTAGATCCAGAGAACAGGCTAGTTAAGGAGCAGATAGTTGGTAGAGAAAAGCAGTAAAAGGCAAAAAGGTTAAGAAATATACACAGAGTACAGAGTCATCTGTAGAATTCAATAAATTCACTGAAAAGTATATAGCAAAACCAATCTTCAAGGCCTTTGATTAGATTCCCAGGTAAAGCTTGATTTCTTTAGATGTAATGAAGTAGATACACAAAATGTACCTAAAGTTTCTTTCAGCTCTAACCTTGAAGAAGTCCATAAGAACTGTGGTAAACCAGAATCCTAAAAGTTATGAATGTTCATCACCTTTACATGGTTAAGTGCTTCTATATTTCACAAAACAAATAAGAGCTTACTGATGTTTCATTGATCTCAAAAATTTTGGTAACAGAACAACAATTAAGCCCCAAATAAAAAAAAACTACAAGCTGGACCTGACAAGTACATTATCACTCTTATGTGAATCCAAAGTTAGGAGTATTCAGAACCCTTAAAAATGCTCAGAGGCAATTCAAAAAGTAAAAGATAGAAATTTAAAAGAAAAAAAAAAGATTTGAACAGGAATAGGAGATTTGTAATTGGGTCAACAGATAAGACAGCATTGAGAAGACTGAAAAAAAACAATATTTCAGAATGGCAAAATGAATGAGCAAGGCTCTAATCTAACTACAAGCTACAAGCTATTTGAGAACAAACTCAAAACTTCTTATTCCCAAGTCATGTCTTCACTGTAGGAAGTTCTTTTACATACTTAAGATATTCATAAATCTATCCTTTCTCTAAAAAGCTAAAATCAAATTATAATTCTATACCCTCTTTCTATACGAACCATGGTTAAAGCTTGTACTAAATGTAATTAATATTTAACATGCCTATTTATCCAACTTTTTCAGTGTAATTTCTAAGTCTTTCAGATTGACTTTCACATCTAGAAAAGTATTCTTCTCTTTCACACTTATTCAAAATCACATCTGTAGGCTTATTTCTGAATGAACTGCTTTAAACACATACTTTTATCAGCTTTCATGTTTGTAAATTGTGAGGATTGCATGTGCGAAATTACAGTAAGTTTGTAGTATTCTAAATTTAACAGTGACAAGACTGGCCAGGTGCAGTGGCTCATGTCTGTAATCCCAGCACTTTGGAAGGCCGAGGTGGGCACATCACGAGGTCAAGAGATCGAGACCATCCTGGTCAACATGGTGAAACCCTGTCTCTACTAAAAATACAAAAATTAGCTGGGCGTGTGGCATGCATCTGTAGTCCCAGCTACTCAGGAGGCTGAGGCAGGAGAATTGCTTGTACCTGGGAGGCGGAGGTTGTGGTGAGCCGAGATCACACCACTGCACTCCAGCCTGGTGCCTGGCGACAAAGCAAGACTCTGTCTCAAAAAAAAAAAAAAAAAACAGTGACAAAATTGTCTTATCCCATTTATTTGAACACATAAGAAAGGACCCTGCCCATCAAGTATCCAGCAAAACAGTACTTATTTCTATCAAAACTTAAATTTTGGCCTGGAATGATATGTGAAGCTACTAGGGGAAAACATACGGTAAACACTTTAGGATATAGTGTTAGGCAAAGATTTCATGAAGAAAATCCTTAAAATCACAGGCAAAAAATAGACAAATCACAGAAGCAAAAAATAGACAAATGATATTATAGCAAACTAAAAAGTTTCAGCACAGCAAACGAAATAACCAGTGGAGCAAAGAGACAACCAACAGAATGGGAGAATATATATGTAAACTAATCATCTGACAAATCATTAAGATCCAGAATATACAAGGAACTCAAACAACAGCAAAAACATAAATAATACAATTATAAAATTGGCAAATGAGCTGAATAGACATCTCTCAAAAGAAGACATACAAATGGCCAATAGGTACATCATACAATGCTCAACATCACTAATTACCAGGGAAATGCAAATCAAAACCACAATGAGATATCATCTCACCCCAGTTAGAATAGCTTTTATCAAAGAGACAAAAATTAACAAATGCTGGCAAGGATGCAAAGAAAGGGGAACTCATACACTGTTGGTGGGAATGTAAATTAGTATAGCCACTATATAAAAAATAGTATGAAGGTTCCTCAAAAAACTAAAAGTAGAACTATCATACGATCCCGCAATCCCACTACTGAATATATATCCAAAGGAAAAAAATTCAGTATGTCAAAGAGATACACGTTTATTGCAGCACTATTCATAAGAGCCAAAATACGGATCAACCTAAGTGTCCATAAACAAATGAATGGATTTAAAAATACGGTATACATACAAAATAGAATACTATTCAGCCACTAAAAAAAAGAACAAAATCCTTTCATTCAAGGCAACATGGATGGTTTTGGAGAACATTATGTTAAGTATAAAGTAAATCAGGCACAAAAAGACAGATGGCTCATGCCCTCACTCATACTGGAAGCTTAAAAAACTGATCTCATAGAAGTAGAGAGTAGAATAATGGTTATCAGAGGCTGAGAAGGGTAGGCAAGGCTTTGGGGCTGATAGCCAGAGGTTGGTTAATGGACAGCTAAATAGGAGAAATGGTGTTCTAGTGTTCCATAACACTTCAGGGTGATTATAATCAACAAGAATTTATCACATATTTTCAAATAGCTAGAAGAGATTTTGAATGTTTCCAGGGCAAAGAAATGATAAATGTTCGAGGTGATGGATATACTGATTACCTTTATTTAATCATTACATATTGTATACATGTATCGAAATATCCCAGCGTACCCATAAATATGTACAATTATGTGTCAATTTTTTAAAAAACAAAAAATTTGGCAAAAAGTCCTTAAATTTGTATTGTTAACCATATATTACATAAAGCAACATCAAAATGATAACTCTATAATCTAAAGTTTAAATAATTTTTCTATTTACATATATCATGTAAAACTACTTCATCATTTTGGTCATACTAAATATTTAAGGAACTACAGAAGACTATAATATAAAATGCAAATGAAATAAATTCATCCAGTAGTCTTGCATGCCATATTTTTTAAAGAAAGTAAGGCCATACGTAAGAACTATTTTAAAATAAGAAAATATTGATAATTCAACTTCTATGTAAATTACTCAGATATTACTGTGACAAAGAGAAATGATCACTTATTTATGGCAGTAACACATTTCTAAATACACAAAAATAATAAGAGTATATTCAACAAAGATTTCATACTGTCAATTTTTTTATTATTTTTAATGTTTTCAAATACATATTCTACAGATAAATAAGTATAAAATATTTTGGAAAGTTTAAACATCTAGTCCCTATGAGTTTCAATAAGGGCTTCTTCATCACCCATCTACTTGGTAACTTTAAAAGATTCTACCATACGTTCTGCACACATGCATTTTTTTTTCTGACAGCTGATCAAGAGAAAATAATTTTAGCAATCCATGTTTACTAGTAGTTACACTAGCAACAGCAGTAGTAATAGTAGCAATAATCATAATACTTCAACTTTAAATTTTTAAAAAAATTATGTGATACCAACCTGGTCTCCAAAGTCCTCTGGGAATTTCCACAATATCACAGGATCTGTAAATAATTGACATGTATAATTAAACAGCAGCAAAAGAACACATTTAAAGAAACAGTCTTGGTTAAGCACTCTTAAAATTGTCAAAGCTACTTTCATTACAACATTAAAATTTTTCTTTAAATATTTATAGTTGGTAATATTCACTTCTCTTTTCTATAATTAAAGATTCTGATTTTTTAAATTTAATGACCTTTGAAATAGAAATAAATGACATTAATAACTTGGTCAGGTTATTCAAAATCATTCCTGTATTTCTTTTATCAACTCACTTTTTATTTACATAACTTAGATTTTTAAGATTCTAAACTTTGAATTTTCCATTTTAACTACACTTTTAAAATATTGGTTTTAATTTGAAAAGAAAAATATAAATGTAGCAAATATGTAATAAAATACATTATAGCACTCAGAGACTAGACCAAAATACAACTTAAATATCCATTCAAAATTCCAATTAAGATTTACAAAACTGTAATAATATTTGCTTTATATCAGTTTTATATCTCATATTTGCAGTAATAGATAAGTTGGTAAGTAGATATAAAGCAGCTCATTTAAAATACAATTGATATTTGCAGGGCATTTCACAGAAATTTTTCTAACATGTTATATCTAGTAGTTCATATATATAAATCAGTATTGTTTTATAAATATTCACAACAGTTTTTCATTTTTGTTGTTTCTCAAAGTATTTCTCATCTACTTAGCACAATAAAATGCCAAGATCTTAGTTTAGTAAGCACTGTTATTTAGTCATATACTTATTTTTTAATTCTTTCAAAAACAAACTTCTGAATATTTCAAATGTGTTTTAAAGGGGTAGTGCATAATGTACTATTTCTTCTGGGGGGAAAAAAACACACACACAGACTTGAAAGCCCAAGATAAGACTAATATGAGTAACAAGTACCACCCATATGACAGGTTTTGAACTCCACTCCAAGTAAAAGGACTTGTGAATCAAAGATAACATTTCATATATGAATCAGTGAAAACTTATAGCTTGATACCATTATTTGCATTATTCCATGCTACTTTCTTAAAAACACAATCTAAATATATATTTCAAAATGTTTAAAACTCAACAAATGCCTAGCAAGAATTTTAGCATGAGCTGGCTCCTCTTGTGTTTACGCTTAAGTTCCACAAAATGTTTTTCAGGTATTTTAAATTTAAAAAAAAAAAAGTAAGCTTTCTACAATTAAACTTTTTATTTATTAAGGACTAAAAAGTTTTGATATAAATAGTAAAAGTCAACAATTTAAAATATCTTATATAAGAATAATGCATTACTAATTTATGAAGGTAATATTCAATGATTATATAATCACATAAAACAAAATGTATACATTTCTAAAATGAATGTGGAATGTATTACACATCACCTAAAGACACTCAAACATCAATGTCTTGTGGATAATTATGTTCCCAGTTAGAAAAAAATAGACATATCTTTATATGGCAGTTTTACCAAAATAGTAGGAGCTAAGATTTGAATCTCCTAAAAGTGCATGACAGAATTTTCATAAAATATTAAATGAAAGTTTTTATCTTCATGAAGTAATACAATTACTAATGGATAAACAAATCCTCATGCAGAAATACAAAACAGTTCTTTCTCATGAATAATGAAATTAAAGGGTTTCAATGTGAATATTTAAAATATCCTTTTTAAGTAACCTCAACTTTGTAATTACTATCTGAGAAAATATTTGTGACAACTTTCTTACAACTATGTCTTAAATAAGGATATTTACATTATTGTATAGCTTAGAGTTTGCCCTTGCTGTTTGTAACATTTACCTAAACATGTTATGCTGCCTGACTTTTCCTCACTACCATTTTTTTTTCTGTATACTCTGTTTTTTCAGAGGGAGAACAAATAAGTACACAAAAACTGCATCTATTGGTTCAATCACAAAGTAGAAAATATCCCAGTTCTTTTCATTAAATGAATTTCACCATTCAGGACTCAAAAAATTATTATAATCATGTGCATCCATATTTTGAAATGGATTAACTTAGTTACTGCCTATGTGATTAGATTTAGACCACATCTGACACATCTTTGTAGCAACTTTTCAGAAGTACTGCAAAGGAAGAAACAAAAGGGCTCTGAAAAAAATAATCCGATTCAACAACTTTATGCACAAAGACTGAATTTTCTGTTCCCTGAGGATTACTTTCCAGATACTCGAACAGATCTGGCAATGTTAGGTCAACTTTATGCTGATTTTATGGGTGAAAGGATGAGAACTGCTGGTGGGAATCATCGTTGCCAGTTATGACTGATATACACTTTTTTTCCCCCCATGTCTACTAGTAAATCAAAGGAGACTCCATATCTTAACTTAAAAATAAAAAAACTTACTGTCAACAATCTAGACACCAAATAAATATGAAAGGAAGAATATTTGATTTTGTTATAAATATAATTAATCTTTTAGTTTAACGAGATAATGTTACAGTGTAGTAAGAAAAAATACGAATTTTTATTAAATCAGTAACTTTAGAAGGTGAATATTTACAGTATGATTGCACGTCATCAATATAAAGATTCCAAATTCACTATTAAGGCTTTTTTTAAATGTAAAGTAAGACAAAGTCTTACATTTAATATTTTCTTTCCCAATAAAATATTTCACATTTCCTGGCCCTTAACTGAAAAACTAAAATAACTTAGAATACCAGTGTGATTTTACTATACTACCAAAAAAGCAGAAAAAAGGATAGTTTGCACAAAATGATAGTATTTCCTTAATTCTTTGGAGTTTAAAGATGACTAAACATACAGTATCTTCAAATTTATGCATTTATAAAATCACAGTTCAGAGACTACAAATTTTTGGAAAAGCAGAATGTATAATACTAGTATTTTGCTTGATTATGGGTTTCAGTGCCTGATAGACCAACACTGTAGAAGAATATGTATGAAGAAATTGAGGTCAAAACAATAAGGAATGTGATTTACTCATGTGGCTAGTTAATGTCAGAGGTTACAGCTTTCTTAGCTGAGATGTGAGGACCACATATTTTAAATAATTTCCAATAATTCACACATTTTTGTTGCCCTTTTAACTTAAGTTCAATTTATTTTATTCAAAAACCTATGCAGTGCTAAAGCAAGAGGGAAAGTCCCTGCCTTACAATGCCCTACAACACTCATGGAGAGAAACATCAAAGAGCGATTTCGTTATTGTGCAAAATATTCTTTTAAGTGAGGTATCCTGCAGGAACATTTGAACTCAAAAACTCATTGGCTTCAAAATGTTAGAAAAAAAAGTTCCTAATGAATCAATGATGTTTTCTGAATATAAATGAGCAAAAATCACTGAAGAAAATGTGTCATTTTTTTGGTAATGTGTGATTTTTATTCTTTCACCTGTGGACATATAATGGTGAACTAAAGAAAACAGGGCCTACCACTTATAGAAAAGAGGAGCATTAAACATTAACGCATTTTTATGATATTAAAAGGAAGGGTGCTGCAGGAGCACACAATAAGGAAACCTAATTTAGAGTCACTAAAGGACTTCAAAAGGAAAGGACATAAACTGACACAAGTTAGACAAGAAAAGGATAATCTGGGCTATAAAGTGGGCAGGGAGAACTTTCTAGAGTGAAGAACCAGTATGTATGACATCTTGAAGGTTAAAAGAAAGCAGAATATCTTTTAGAAACTGAAAAAACATCTAACATATCTAGAATGTGAGAGAATCTCTAGGGATAAAGCCGGATTAGCAAGGGAAGACACTGAAGCAGACAGTGGTATAACGTGAGAAAGAACCACCAGAAAGGAAAAATGCCAGCTAGTGTGTGTGATGCTATGAAAGTCAAGGGAAGAGGGTGTGTCTAAAAGAAATCCTCAAACAAATGCTGCAACACAGTGAGAGACGATGACTGAAGAATGGCAACTATATTTAAAGACATAATGCCACCGTAAGATGAGTCTCAGTGAAAGGGTAGGAAGAGGTGGCCAATTTAAGATTATGGAATGAGTGAGGATGAGGAAAGACAGGCAGTATGTACAGAGGCAATTTACTTAAGAAAGGATACACAAAGCAGAGGAAAGTAAAGGTAGACAGAAAGATTAAAGCGGAGAGATTTGTTTTTTCTTTTGACTGGTATAGACTTGAACATGTTTAAAAGGCTATGGGAATTAATGAGCCAGCAGAGAGCCAGCAAAGAAGGAATACAAGATCCCTAAGAAGGTAGGAAGAGTTGTAATTCAGATCAGACAGTAAGAGGAGTGTAAAACAAAAGCTGAAATATGTTTTCCACTATTATAGAAAAAGACAAGAGGAGAAAAAGACATAGAGCTGAGTAAATCTGTAGTGGAGAGATACAAGTTTTGTGAAAAAACTGCTAAGATTTTTCTACGTAATAAGAAGCTCTCTAAAGCAAGGCTTTCTGCTAAAACACACAAAAAAAGTTGTTGGAGCTCTAAGGAGGAGGTATGAAATAACTGTTTTAGGCAAAGTTGAGTTCTCAATATAGGTAGATATCCAACATGGCATTTAATGGGAGCAAAGCGGGATTTTGCTCAATTGGTGGATTCCGTCAGGGTGAGGTTTCTCCCAGTCATGTGGATGGAAAGATAATCTAAAAGAGTGACTACAGATCTGAATCATGTATCTAAAACTAACAAAAAGGAAGTCACAGTTTCTAAAATGTCCATCAATATTATGTTATACCAAACCACGCAAATGTATTTTAAAATAGCATATTTTCAGTTAAAGATGTACTACCTACATCTGAAGACTATAGGATTGAGAAATGAGATGACATAAATAAATGAAAGTACATGTAGAATTATGAAATCACATAGCCGAAGTTCTGGGTTTTTCTACTTATGAATAACACAATGCTTTCTGTCTATGATAGAAGCAAGTTTTGAAAAACAGCAAATCAGTTTCCTTCTCTCTCTGACTCTCTAGGTTGATCTTAAAATTGACTCTCATCTGCTTATCCAAGTGTACTATATAAATATCGTTTTTGACGTGCTATTTTTGAAAAAGTTTGATAAGTATGTAACTTAATAATTACCATTAAAATTATATTTTTATTACATCTGCCAAAATAATTTTCAAACTCATTAATTATTATAATTTTTTTGAGACAGTGTCTCACTCTGTCACCCAGGGTTAGAGTACAGTGGCATGATCATGGCTCACTGCAGCCTCGCTCTTCTGGCCTCAAGCAATCCTTCCACCTTACTCTCCTAAGTAGCTGGGACTATAGGCACCCACGACCATGCCCTACTAATATTTTTTTTGTAGAGATAGGGTCTCGTTATGTTGCCCCGGCTGGTCTTGAACTTGTGAGCTCAGGTGATCCTACCACCTTAGCCTCCCAAAGTGCTAGAATTACAGGTATGAGCTAACACACTCAGACTTATTGTAATTTTATATTCAGCTTGACCACACACACACACACACACACACACACGGATTTAAGGAAGTAATTCACTCAATCATTTAGGGCCACAAATGACTTTGAGGAAGCTAGAGATCCAGAAGACCAACACTTTGCCATCTTTCCTTGGCACAGACTCCAGCAAAACAAAGATACACAGCACTGATAGAAAGATATCACTCATTCTGACAAAGCAGTAATAAAAATCTTCACTAATCCATTCAAAAAAGAAAAGTATGATAGACTGCATTACAAACTTTAAGACTATAAGCAACAGTGAAAATAAAAACAAACTGGTTGCTAGAAAGTCTTAAATTCAGACTGCATCTAATCTTGATAAAACATATTTAAGCAGATGTTTGTATAAATTATTTTGAAGTTAACATATAAATAATATTTAATTTTGTCATCTTTTTTAAAGTTCTAATTTAGTAGCTCTCAAACTTTAACAAAAATGTTTAGACAAACAGATTGCTGGGTCCCACTCACAGAACTTCTGAGGGGGGTCTGAGAAACTGTGTTTCTAATAAGCTCTCATGTGATATTCATGCTACGGGTTTCAGGACCACACTTTGAGAACTAACAGCACAGTCTACGTATTTCTTACAATGATTACCATTATGTATCACATGTTAAAAAAATTTAACACTTGTTGATTATAAATATTCTTTAAAATATGACAACAAATAATCTAGATTTTCCTTTATTACATATGTATTTGATATGACAACAAATATATCTTAATGGGGCTAGAAAGAAACAACTATGGCACAGCAGAAAATAATTTTAGCAAGAAAAATATCACCAAAAGGTTTTTAAAACCCTTTCTGTACTAATAAATACTACTGATGTTATAATTCTATTTGCATATCCCAATGAAAAGAATTCTCTTTCAAAACTGAGTGTTTTGTGACACTGGAACCATACAACTTAAGGAACAATTATGGAGAATGATAGTTACGCATACACAAGATATACTGCCTATTATTCCCTCTATCTTTATATGCTGTATACATACATATTGGTAGTCCACGCCTAAACAAGATAGATGTCCTTTCGTACTTTTCCAACTCAGACACGTGAGAAAATTTTCCTTGCTGTGCTGTCTTACAATGCTTTCTTTCATAAATTTAAGCAATTAGTTCCAATATGAACAATAGAAAGAATGTCCATGAATGCAAAAATATTAAAAATAATAAGGTCTCTTTTATTTACTTATTTGATATTTTCAAGAAAAGCTTCATTATATATGGATAGAAACTTGGTATTTTCTGAATGAGAAAGGACATGAAATACTTTTTTTTAATCACCCGAAGTTATACTGTATCCCGTGTCTGGACCAGGATCCAGGTATTCTTGCTTCCTATATAACATCCTTTCTAAAATATGCTGCTGCAATTTGCTACACTTTGATTTTACTGTTCATTCATTAGATACCAATTTAAAGAATATTCATCAGTCTAAAAAGTTTCTTAATTATCTATAGGAAGACATTCTCAGCAAGCCAAATATTTAAAAATTTTGTAAAACAGTGGCCTAAAACTTACAGACTTTCTTTGAACAATACTTGGAAATCTGTACATGAAGAAACCTAGAAAATGATACTAATCACTAATAGTACTCAAATCAATACCTTCTCAATCTGAAATTAAAATAATTCTTCAATTAATCATAAAAGTAGGATTTACACATACAAAAACCTCACAGAAATGAAAACATTATTTCAAGACCTTTCACTTTATAATCACTTGCAAAAATAGAGATCACACTTCTATTTGTTGTTTTACATAATGTATAAATTAAAATTAAAAGTAAGCAATTTTGGAAATATGTCCATTTGTTCACCATCCTAAAAATGCACATAAGCAAGGGTGGAAATAAAATCTAATGTAATGATCCATTGCAATTATCTTCATTCTAATAAGCCATCCTGGAAAATCAAACTAGTACTTTTAAAATAATTTTGCTTTTTTTTTTTGAAACTCAAACCTTAAGAAATGATTTGGATAATGGATAATTCTAACCTTTCTAAATATTTTTAGAAACATGTAAAATCAGCATCACAACTTAAAATAAAGAAGCTCTTTTTTGAGCAAATATTAGCAAATTCTAACTAAGGCAAATGGAACTTCAAAGAACCTTAAGAAAATATAACTCATAGCATGTTCGATATATCATTTTGCTACATCCATTCCTTTTAAACAAGGCCTATTATAATAAAATGAAAACCCTCATCAATCACCTGATAGAGTAATTCCAAACTTAACCAAACAGGGCTAATGGGTGAGAATTGAATTGAAAACACCTTGACAAAGAAAGCAATTTCTTTTCTTCGCACTCCTCTGAAGCTGTGGGTGATCATGGTAATCGAACCATCAACAGTGAGGGGCCATCTGTCCCAAGGGCCCTTCATAGAGTCTAAAAAAAAAAAAAAATCAACAACAAAAAAGGGAAAGAAATGCTGAAGCACAGATGTTCAACCTTGATTAATCTATGACAAGGAACTTACAACTGAGAATCAATGTTTTGACGTGTTTCAGATACTAATCATTAAAAGCCAACACAAAAGTTTTTATAAGAACACAGGGAAAAAAGTTAATAGGTTGCTTTCAGAAAGATGATCTGTCATACAGAACATAATATAACTTTGAGTCAGCTATGATCTTAAAGTTGCTTTAATATCATATCCTAAAGCAATAGCTTTTATTATGATTCCCATTAGGAGGAAAGAGGTAAGAGGCCATGCTTTAAGTTAACATGAGACTGTTGTTTTTTAGAATTCTTTCTACAAGTATATGGTTAAATGAAAGGAAGACATGTATTTTTATTCACAACACTCATATTAACTCTTTGAAATAAAACATTTTGAAGAAGCACCGTCTTAATGTGAAACTTCAGAATTAAAATTAACTGAACTGCTCATAAAACAGCTTTGTTTTATTTATGACATTTAAAATAATGTTCATATTACACCAAAAAGTAATTTTGGGTAGAAGTGCAAATGCTTCAAAGCTTTATTGTTTGATATAAAGATGGTCTGAAGTACAATAGACATCTAACACTCCTAGATATAACAGACACAGTTTCAATGATTTGGGAATAAGCTTAAAATTCATGAATGGAATCATAATAACTATAAAAATCACTTAAAGTTCACTAACATAAAAACATGTGTAAGCTACATTAAGAATAACAACTAAAAATATTTTTAAATTATTTTAAAATAAAAAATACAACAAAATAAAATATTAAAGAGCCAAATTAAACCATGCATGACCTTTCTTTCAGGATACTTTTAAGTTAGAATAAAAGTAAATGTAGAATAAACTTAAGATTCTAACAAATATAATAAATTCACTAAGAAACTTACTGTAAATCCAATAACTCTTATTTATCTTTGTCTCTACAAAGCCTAGGAATGGATCCTGTCATCCCAGAGAGATGACACCTCAGGCACATGACAAAAGAAAAGTACAAATGTCCTCTCAAAGAAGAAAAACTCAACTCAGGTCTTGCCTAACATAAATTTGTAATTTGAAATTACTACAGAAAATCTACAGATCTGTGATTATAACCATCAGAAACAAAGAATGGAATTAAGATACTAATTTTGTTTTTTTCCTCTCTCACAGGCTTCAGATATTTAAATTATCTCAAAAAGCATATATTATAAGGATATTTAAAATGCCATACAATAAAATAATAATTTGAAACATGAACAAGCAAATTTTGAAAACTAGAACTTTTAAAAATATAATCTATGAAAGTAAAAGCTCAATGAATAGAATAAACAGCACATCTTAAAAAACTGAAGAGAGAAATAGTGAACCAACTGAAACACAAATGATGTTAAACAGATTGAGCCATAAAGAGACAAAATAAATGAGAAAAATAGAAGAGGTTAAGAAAAAATGGAGACCAGAATGACATAAATCTATTTAGATTTCTAAAAGATCAGACAAAAGAGAACAGAATATGCATAATGGAGGAGGGAAGAAAATAATATTAGAAGAAATAAAGGCTGATTTTTCCAAAACTGATGAAAGACAATCTTTAGATTTGGAAATGACAACAAACCCAAGCAAGATCTCAAGGAAGACACAACTAGAGGCATCACAATGAAACTGCAAAGGAGAAAAAGAAATGGATACTTTTCAAAGCATCCTAGAGAAAAAACAGGTAAGTGGAAAAAATGTATACATTATTATATCGACAGCAGACTTCTCAATAGTAGCAATGGAAGCCAGAAGACAGTGGAATAATATAGTCAACAACTTAAGAACTGTGCAAACAGGAATGTAGGGAAAATAAATATATTTTCAGAAAGACAAAACTGAAAGATTTACCAAGAATAGACCCTCACTACAGGAGCGCTAACGAGACTGTAACAGAAAAATTCTCCTTTTTTATAAAATGCAAGAAATTATATATTTCATGTATGAGGCACATATATAAAACAATGTTTACTGAAGTACTGTGTATAATTAGCAAAGTTTTGAAAGATAACCTATATGTCCAACAATATGAAAATGATTATACCATTATTATTCTATGACATACTATATAACCCTAAAAAAGACTATAGCCTTGAAAAAAAAAGTTATATTTGTTCATATGAATAAAATCTCTCTAAAAGAGTGATAAATTAAAATAATGAGACAAGATGAGGTCAGAGTTAAGGGGGAACAAGCAAAACATAAAGGGCCTTACGACTGATAAAAAGGAACCTGGCTTACACTCTGGGAAACAGAGCCACAGAAGCATTTGAGAAGAGAGGAGACATGCTCTGAAAATATTTTAACAGGATCACCCTGGTTCTATGTTGAGTATAAACTGAAAGGTAATAATATAATAAACTGAGTTATGAGGCTACAGACCATATTTAAAATGAACCTCTTAGGAAAAGAACCTATACCATTCATATATACACATATGGATTGGAATTCAGACATACATATATATACATATATGGATGTATAGGTAGATAGACAATGTGTGGTAAAATGTCAGGGAAGGAAGCAAATAATAAGATTTACAAAATGATCCACCCTCCAGAGACATAATTCATGGCAAGGGCAAAAAGGGTCAGAAAGTCCAATGGAAACTCTCCCAGTAGATTATAGTGGGTGTTTTACGAACCTGACCTGGACTCAGTGATCTTGCTGGCATGTAAGTACTCTGGAAAGGAAAGAACAGTGTTTCATAAAACTAAATGAGATCTAGATCTTCAGAACTTCAACACAGATGATGAGGAGCCCTCCTATTCACTTTGCAGAACCGTAATCCAGGCTGTGAAGGATCATATGATGTTAAAAATGCAAAGACCTGTGATAGCAACATCATCATGAATGGCAGTCCAGGAGCCAAGGGCAAAAATAATGAAATAGGATATACTTCAAATAATGGTCTAAGATGAGAGTGAATATCACTGTCAGCACCCAACAGTGTCAGAAGCATAATCCTCGAGGGTATACTAAAACAAGTGCTAGACAAACGATTGCACCAGTGATATGGAAATAACTGCAGTAAGATATTAAGAGCAAAGGCATGAAGCATAGCAGCTGAGCACTCATGAAGCAATTCCTGAGCACTTATGAGATACCCCTGGAGGGCCACAGAAATATTAAAAGAGAATAAATACCTCAAAATGGCACCGACACCCAGAAGTTACTCAGACAGAGGTTACCAAGCTGGAAAAAATTGAGTCTAAATACCAATGTGATGTCTTCTTTTCCTTCATGTTAGAAAAACCTAAGGACTTGCGGGTAACACCTTTCAAATGTCCACAATAAAAATTAAGAAACTTGTTAACGTAAAACTATAATAACAAAATGAGCACAACCTAGATGTTATATTTCAGTTCTCAGGTCACTCTTGATGTAGTATGAAAAGCAAATGAAAGTAGAGATGTGAATATTTTATTCTGTTTCTAATTAAATATGTTGTTTCATTTCCAAAATCTCCCTGATGGTAACCAGAATTTCCTTAAACTAATAATGGGTAAATATCATTAACCTTTGAGGTCAGTATTATGACTGGTAAATACAACACTGTGATACTGGCAAGAAGAATCACTTCCTTGAAGGGGCAGAAAACTATTAGTCTGAACATGCTTACTAATAATTAAGTCCTACAGTAATTTTCGCCCCTTTTTCTTAAAACATATAATTATCAAGTTACTGGGAATTATATTAAAAACACTTTGCTATATATTTCAAATAGAAAACAGTGATCCAGTTTTGAGGCCAACGGGACTGGATTCTACTTGTAAGTAGAATTCAAGAGTAAACACAAGTTCACAAGGATAATTTGTCATGTGAGATTATACAAAATTGCACATATGTCATAGATAGAGGTAGGAAGGGTCTCAAGAGACCTTGTTTCCTCTCCCTACATGTCAAGCTCCTTTATGTTTCACAAAAAAAAAAAAAAAAAAAGGCACATCCTTTTATATTCTACACATAGAAAGGGACTGCGGACTGCTCCAAATCTCCCAGCTTCCCTCCTAAAGTGTCCAACAATAAATTAATCGTTGAAAGTTCTTCCCAATGTCCAACTAAATTTCTCAGAAGATATTTAACTCTTTTGTCTCTTGTTATAGAGCTGAAGAGAAAAAAATGGATCACCCTTATACGTAATTTTTTAAAAACTCAAAAGCTTTCACCGAAATTATATTTCCCATCGTTCACAAATTATTTCCTCTATATTTACACAGTGGTTCTCAACCCTTTCTGTTCATTAGATTACCTAATGAAGATCATTTAAATTTTTAAAAAGTGACCCTTCACCCCACCCAATACCACAGTAGCTACATCTACAGTTTTTTAAAAACTTCCCAGGTGATTCTAATGCACAGTTCTGATTGAAAACCACTGCTACAAATCTTTCTGTAAAGAAATTTTTCTCAAGCCTTCTCTTATTTTTCAAGTTTCAAATTTTGTTTTAAACTGGACTAAAAACAAGAACATAACATATAATGTGATATCTAAAACTAAGTATTTCTACAAATATTCATAAGCATAAATGAAGCAAAAATTCTGTATCTCAAATCAGTTTTCCCAATGACTAATTACACCATCTCCCTAACTAGTGTCCAACATTGCATCATATCCATCTCACTCTACTTATGGAACCCAGGCACCAATGCTAAAAATTTCAGAATCAACTTTAACATGGCTTCTTCATCCTCTCTATCTAATCAGCTGCCTAATCATGTTAGTTCTTTCTTCAAAGTGTAGCTCTCATCCATTCCTCCTCTTTCATATTCATCTAACTCTAAATTCTTGTTGCCTAATTAGTCTCCTTTCCACTCAGCTCTTCTCAACACAATGCCACTAATTTAATCTTAAGAGTTTTTATTATTCTTCCCTTCACAGAAAAATGTTCAGTGGCTTACCACTGCTTAACAAAACCTAACATATCAAACTGTATTAATATTTAATGGCTCATATAGAATATTCAAATTTAACATAATAAATAACTTCATATATTAAAACCAATGTTATGAAATTCTGCACTTCCTAACCAATTTCATCCTACCTACCTAAATGTATTTCACACCAACTCTAATGCAAATTTTCTGCTCAGTCCAGGTGTCTTTTCATATAAATAAAATGTATTCCCAATGCCAAGAATTTACTTAGACTCCAACACATCCTGTATGCCCCTTCTGAAATCCTATCTTCACTTTTCTCTGTCTCTCTAAAATCTATGAGTTATTCCTGATCTATGCTATAAGGCCTTCTCAAAACAGTGCAGTAATACAGACTGTCCCATTTTCAGGCAATAACCATCGCTACTTAACGATTTTATTTGTCTCCTCATTTAAACAAAGCTCCTGAAAGCAGGATCATGTTTCAAATTTTAATGTATACTTTATAAAGGTAGCTTTTTCAGTTTTTTATTGAATATATTTTTCATTCCTTCCATTCTCTCTCTCTCTCTCTCTCTCTATATATATATATATATTTATATATATATATATATACATAAAATGCAAATAAAATTCATCCCTATCATGTCAATTTTTCATAGTAAATGTCATAAACTTAACTTGCTTATTTTAATGTGCTTATTTTAAGAAGTGGCTAGCTTACTCTAACACAAACCTGATCAATTCTGATTTAAAGGTAATATAACAAATCAAATAATTGTTAACACCAAAGAGAGTCAAGTGCTCTGCCCTTGTTTTCCCTACATATTTTCACTAAAGATAAGCAAATCAGCAGGGTCACGCCATTACTAATTAAGGAAGCCCCATACTTCAAGAAAAAAGTAAGCAATTAAATAGTAATCATACAGAATAAATAGTAATTATACAAATTACCTTGGACATTTGCCACTGATGTGTTTTTAGTTAGCCCCCATAATGTACAGCACAGTACTGCTTGAGCTTTTTGGTCTCAGAACTGATTTATTCTCTTAAATATCACTGAGGCCATCAAACAACTTTTGTTTATCTGCATTACAGTAATGACATTTATGTATTAAAAATGAAAACTCAGAAATTAGTAAAGTACAAAAATCCCTAAGTATACATTTCATTAGTCATCAAACATAACTTCATCACTTTCTGAAGCCTATACAAAAGTCTACCATATGCTTGTGAGAAATGGGAGCGAAAAAGGCTAATAACAACTCACTACTATGAAAAAAGTTCTGACCTCACAGAACTCCTAAAGTACTCCAGGCAACTGCCACAGGCCCCCAGACTACACTTTGAGAACCAAAGGTACAGCACAAAGAATTTTAAAAACAGAGTAAAATAATGTTTAAATATAGTATGAAACTTGTTTTTTAATTAAGATTTTCTTTAAAACCTGAGAAAAAGTCAAGGTATAATTATTTATTTATTACACAAATATATTCCTCTTTTACAGGTAGAAAGACAAAGGGGAGATTTCAATGCCTTTAGGATATAGAGGTAATATAAATGAGTGGAGTGAGCCTATAGAAGACAGACTACAGAAGGACATATAGTAAAAAAAAAAATAGATCTTGTTCCCCTTCTCAAGAAAGCAACGATTATTCAGCTCCAGCCATGTGAAATGTGGGCCCAGTGCTGACAGATACTTTTGATTTTTCAAGAAAAGCCAGAATTTTTATGAAAAAAAATCACCTAATTTTCTAGTTGGGAAAAATAATTAAACATTTCATAAATACCATGTGAGCCAAATAAACTGTGTCAGGGGGCCATTATTTTTTATCTCGGTATTATGACATCAGAATTTAAATTAGAAAAGAAAAAAATTCTTTAAGGTTAATCACATATTTAAAGTAAGGGGCTACTTGAATTTTTTAAATCTGTTATGGTGGCTTTTAGACTGGAAATAGTTTCTGTTTAGTTAATTTTTTTTCAATGTACCATACTAAATGAAGGAGAATTTATCCTAATTTTGCAGATTCTAAGGTTAACATTTTAAAAGAAGATGAACGTGGACGTTATTAAACCTGCTTCCCTAAACTTAAGAACAACACTTTAAAAAAAAGTCAGATACAAGTTGTTTAATCAGAATTGGTACATGTATACATTATATACGTATATTATTTCACATTTTTTAAATGTCTGAATTTTATAAGCACGCTATCAAAAGAAAATACAATCTCAGAATAGGTTGATCACTTTAAAAATTAACTTACTAGAGCCTATGATGCTGATATTACCATATGACAACTTCATGATTCAACAAAAGGACAACTGAAATCTTCCTGGTAACTTCTTGAAAGCATTTACATCACAAATTGTAAGAAACAATGACAAAATGTGACAGTCAAAAGCATTAAAATAGGCTGGTAAATAACTCATAAAGAGAAGAATTATGCCCTTTGGAACAACAAACAGAATCATACATTTAGAAAAATAATTATTAACTGAGAAGCTACAGCAGGAACACAAACTGAAAGAAAAAGAATAAATTTGAAACTCATGACCTCAGACCAAAAACATATTTAGTTGTATATTCTAATACCAGTCTATCGTCCAGGAAAGTGAGCAATTAATTCCCATTTAGGTTGTCCTACAAAAAGTACTAAGGAAGCAAAACAATAAAAGAGTTGGGGGATAATCATTTGAAGTTTAAAACTTTCAGTAGTATATCTTCAGTGAATTCTAAGAACTCACGGCATAGTAGTTAAGTGGCTGGATTCTGAAGTCAAACTGCATATAGACATGCCATGCATTGTCACTCATTCACTATACATTGGGGTGTCCAGTCTTTTGGCTTCCCTGGGCCACACTAGAAGGAGGAGAATCGTCTAGGGATACACATAAAATAAACTAATGAGCTTAAAAAATAAGCAAAACTTTTAAAATGCTTTACAAAAGTTTATGAATTTTTTTGGTCACATTCAAAGCTGTCCTGGGCCACATGCAGCCTGCAGGCCACAGGTTGGACAAGTTTGCTATACATGATCTTTCTCAAGTTACACAGCACTCTGTGTCTCACTTTTCTCCAATGTAAAGTAGTGATAATAGCAGTACCCACCTTGAGAGATGTTGATAGGATGAGTGGAAATTATATAGATACATATATATGTATGCATATATATATGTAGAGAGAGAGAGGGAGAGAGCACTCAGAATAGAGTCTAACACATAGAAAGCCTAGCTATCACTATATTCATTGTTGTAAGGTAAGATGGAAAAAATGCTGACATACTGATGCAGAAATCTGACCATAGTGAATGGAGATAATGTATTAAGCAAAATGGTAGGTTATTATTGGCTCTTCCTTTCTCTTCATATAAATTTACCTCCCCTCACCCAGGACCTTCCCAAGTCTGGTCACTTGTTTTAAAATGACATCCTTCTATAATTCTGTCTTAAAGAGTAATCCCTTAAGAAAAAAAAAATTTTTTTTAACAGAGTCTCACTCTGTCACCAGGCTGAAGTGCAGTGGCACAATCTTGGCTCACTGCAATCGCTGCCCCCTGGATTCTGGCAATTTCTTTGCCTCAGCCTCCCAAGTTGCTGGGACTACAGGTTCACACCACCACACCAGGCTAATTATTTTTTGTATTTTAGTAGAGATGGGGTTTCACCATGTTGGCCAGGATGGTCTTGATCTCCTGACCTCATGATCTGCCCGCCTCAGCCTCCAAAAGTGCTGGGATTACAGATGTGAGAAACCATGCCGGGCCAAAATTTTTATATTTATAGTCAACTAATTATTCAAAACTTAAGAGTGCTGCACAACAGCTCACCACCCATTCCTACCTAACTGGCCCACCTATGTGTTTCACATCTTCTTCTTTTCTTCAATTCACTTTTAACTTCTATTTTCTATCCTTATCTCTTCACCCTTACCTCATTATCACTCAAGCACCGGCACACTCTCTCCTCTCTCTTACCTCCTCAATCTCCTTTTCTCATTTTCTGTCATGGTAAAAGTGAAAACTGGGTCACTACAGGAAGAAACGCGTATTGTTACCAAAGGGAATCAGAATAACAGAAGAAACATTAAGTTAGTTAAAAAGCACCATGGCAAACAACCTTAGAATATGACTCAAACAATCCAATATAAGCCGCTGCTTTCCCATTTTTATTGTTATTCTCGGGAATAAGATACATACATTAATATATCCAAACAAGAAGCCCAAATGCATAAAACCTTAATTATTGCTCAAGATTGATATCTGACTGACAAGAAAAGGAAATGCAATTAGTCCAGGTCAGTAGATAAAAGCAGGCAAATGACAGAGTTATTAGCAACTTAACTTCCATCACTTCTAAACTGACTGTAACTACATTCCCGGTATTGATAATGCCAATGTAAGATTAGACAGAAGTCTCCAAATTCTTTTTACACTAGGATTGCAACCATCTCCTCCAAGGAGTTGCATAACAACACTGACTACCAGACCTATGTATCAAAAGAGTAAGTATCAAAATGGCAAAGACCAAATGGGAGAGAGTCTTAATTATGTACCGCAGATACAGTGTTCTACTTGTCTATTTCTATAGACATATGTGATCACATTAGATAAGGAAATTGGGGGAAAAAAACAAGAAAAAGGATCAAGATTGTGTACTCACAATAGAAAATAAATATTCACAACTTGACAGAAGTAAAAGAGCAAATATTAGACATCTACTGTTTCCTGCATTTATAGTGTGGTCTGTGATACATACTCTTCAAATTAAGAAGTTTAAACACCTATGTTTAAGAATAAGTAAAGAAAAAACACATTCAGAAATATGCATGTATTATTAGAACTCAAGTATCGACGCTGACAGTTATTTACTTAACCTATTTTTATAAACACAGCATACAGACCTCGATGAATGTTTCTCCTGTTATTCTTCTACCTTACCCAATACTTTTTCCCCTTACCAGCTTATTTTATGGTCAGAGGTTAAACTGCTAACCCTTCACCTTCCAGGAAAGTTTTTTTTCCTCTCTCATAAAAGGTTTTTCACAGTGTGCAGCAGTCGGATTAGCTCTTCTCTTCGAGAACAAAAGCTCTGTCTTTGTCTTCGTTGTTTGGGCATGGAGCCCCTACATCAGAGGAAGCTGCTCCTACTCAACTTGCACAATAATGATATTGTGAGGCCCCACGAAAGCCTGGCCTCTCAGTGTCTAGACTCTTATCCAACCAGCTAGCCAAAGAGAAAATCCTGTCAAGCACTCAGCTGAAAATTAACTAAGGTATCCTGTTGAGAACCTGATGAAGATGTTATTTGACCATACGGTAAAACTTTCTATTGTTGAACATAAAGATAAGAGAAAAACTTTTAGAACTCAATGCTTTAACAATCTTGGTCACCAATTCACACATGGGTCAGTAAATGTATTTTACCAACATACAAACCCTTCCTCTATACGTGCTCTTAAAATAATACACAGGCTTATTTATGACACTCTAAGCTCTTACATTTAAAAATCTGTGCAACTAAGAGATACATTCAAAAAAATATAAGAAATTATATTTTATTTGCAGTTTTTACATTAAAGATTGATAATTAGAAATTCTGCTACTGTATTTGTCACTGAAGTACCCAATCAAAATGCAGAAGTCAAAATAAAACTGTCATATATTTTCATATTCCTGAATAAGTTTTAAAATACTAAGCAAAAGAGAAATGGTAAACTAAAAAGTCAATAATTGATTAAAGCTTAGAAATGAAAACAGCATCTATAAACCAAACCATTCTTATAAAAACTGTTTGTAGGAAGGGGGGTGGGATCAAAATTAAAAAAATTAAAAAAAAAAAACTGTTTGTAAATTTTTAAACCTGTAAAAAGTTAAATACATTAGATAAATTTAAATTTGGTCATATGACAGCAATAAAAGATAATTCTCTTAAGTACATTAAGTTACGGGTGAGTTCATAAATATTTACAAGAGGTTTTGGAAACTGTTGCAGTTTTTGAAATATCATCTTATAATTTACACCAATAGCAACAACTGTTATTGAAAATTATTAAGTGAAAACTATATTATGATTATAACCACATTTAATAAGCTTATATCGAAATCTAAAAAGGAATGCACAAAAACAGATGTTTTGTGTTATTGGTACAAAACAGTAATCTTTTTCCTTCTTTCAAAATTTACTGCAATACATTACATAGTAATTTAAAAAATAAACTGCAGAATAATCAGACTAGTTCAAAACCCTACAAATGGATAGCAATTAATGAAAGATAAGGGTGGAACTACTGTATATAGGATTCAGAATTAAAGAATAAATCATTTTTACATACTCCATACAGTAATATAAATTGATTCCCCAAATTTTAGGAGAAACATAAATGTGCTTTCTTTTCTAACCTACAGCAAACTTAACAAAAGAAAGACATTTATTTTTAAGGGGGAAAAAAATCAACGCTTATCCATAGCAGATGTCTGGCATGGTGGAGTATTTTCCTACTCTTTTAATAGACACATGAAAATCTAAGCCTGGTAAACATTTAAATTGAAGACTTTGGAACACAGTGAATAAGTGAGATCTTGCAGAAAATGTTAAACATTTCATTCCTACTTCTGCAGGAAAAAAAAAAGACAGAAAATTTAACAAAATTTAAAAGAACATTTCAGATAACATTGATATGCAATTATAAAAAATAGATTTGGTTAAATCTATATGATATATGAATAACATGAAAGTTAACAGAATGGTATAAAAAACAATATTGAATAGGGCCATCATGCCTACCAGGAAGTATTTTTTATATCAATGAATTATGCAATCTGTAAAATGATTACAGAACCAAGTACATCCACCGAAATATTGGAGGCAGAATGGCTTTATTCCCCTGTATGTTCTACAAAACATCTCTGCTTCATGTAGTTTTATTTCCCCAGAATGCTACTCAGCTTCACAGAAAGGGTATAAAATACCTTGGCTTTTGGCAATTAAACTAAATAAAATTTAAAAGTCCAAGACCTCAGAATATTCCCTGTTAAAAAAAATTACTTTGAAGCTACTTCTCTTGGGTTCTTGGGCACATTTCCTTTGTTAGAAGTGATCTAAAGTTTTGCTTAACAGTTTATGTTCACTGTGATGTGAACTATGAAACATTCAATTTACAAAGATTCTTAGACTTTCATGAATTTTAAAGGGTATTATTCGAAAATATAGGTTGGAGCCATGCCGCTGCCATGAAGGTCGAGCTGTGCAGTGTCAGTGGGTACAAGATTCCTGGACACGGAGGTGCTACGCCAGGACCGAAGGGAAGGTTTTCCAGTTTCTTAATGCAAAATGCAAGTCAGCGTTCCTTTCCAGGAGGAATCCTCAGCAGATAAACTGGACTGTCCTCTATCGAAGGAAGCATAAAAAGGGACAGTCGGACGAAGTTCAAAAGAAAAGAACCCGCGGAGCAGTCAAATTCCAGAGGGCCATTACGGTGCATCTCTTGTTAATATCATGGCCAAAAGAAATCAGAAACCTCAAGTTAGAAAGGCTCAAGAAGAACAAGCTATCAGGGCTTCTAAGGAAGCAAAAAAGGCTAAGCAGGTATCTAAAAAGACTGCAATGGCTGCTGCTAAGGCACTTCCAAAGACAGCACCTAAGCAAATGATTGTGAAGTCTGTGTAAGTTTCGGCTCCCGAGTTGGTGGACAATGCTAAGCTAGTAGATTAGATTTTTAAAGATTAGACTATTTAAAAAAGAAGAAGAAAGCATAGATTGTAATACTGCTAAACAACTCACTCTTTTGATTTCAAGCTCAATTTTAAGCTGCAGATTAAAACTTTTGTTGAATTTGAACAGCAAACATTTTGAGTCAGAGAGAACACAAGATCTACTCATTTTGAGATTTAACATTAAATGATTTGTCCAATTCTATCTATCTATCTATCTATCTATCTATCTATCTATCTATCTATCCATCTGTCTGTCTATCTATCCATCTATCTGAGACGGGATCTTGCTCTCTTGCACAGGCTGGAGTACAGAGGCACAATCATAGCTTACTGTAGCCTCAGTTGAGGCTGCCTCAGCCTCCCAAATAGCTAAGACCACAGGCATATGCCACCATACCCAGCTAATTAAAATAACAATAATAATTTGTACAGACAGGGTCTCACTATGTTGTCCAGACTGGTCTTGAACTCCTGGCCTGAAGCATTCTTCACACCTTGGCCTCACAAAGCACTAAGATTAGAGTTATGAGCCACCATGTCCAGCCTCTTATATTTTAAATTAAAATGATAAATTCTATGTATATCACAAAAATCATCCCTGAGATAATCTGTGATAAATTTGTTACTGTAACCTTTCTTTACAAATGCCCATACTCTGTTGCTATTGTACTGGAAAAGGCTATTCATTAGCTCCAAGGCTCTACTGATCTTTCTTGCCTTTCTGTTAGGATACCTATCCATATTTTTGTTATACCACTCATTCTGAAAACAGCTTCCTCTTTATTTGTGACTGCTGAGGACACACTCAAGCATCTATTCTTTCGAATGTCTTTTTGATACTACTTCATAAAGGAGATTTCTCAATACTAGCATTTATGCAAGGCATCAAAAATGTTACTATCTCTCTTGAAAATCACCCAAGACTGCCTAATTGCACATAAAAAGGCCTATTCTGACTCCAAATCATCCTTCATCTTTTTTGTCATATGATACTATCACCCACCATAAGCCCTCATCCACTCCTAACTCTATCCTAGTTCTTCCAATTGCACACATAGGGCATATCAGAGACACTGCTCCTTTCCTACAATCAGTTATAAGGCAGCACACCAATAAATCTGACTGCAATATCTCCAACAGAATAGTGGGAAAGTCATCTGCCCCATGATAAAGTGGTTGAATCCAAGCACTACCATAGCCCTATTCCTTTAGACAATGGCTTCAAACTTTCAGATGCATAACAATCACCTGGGAAACTTTTTCCAACATGTAGATTACACTCTTACTTCCATCCTTAAAATAATTAAAGTATGGCCCAGGAACCTGATTTCTCAATAAATCATTTATAGCTCTAAAACATATACTGACAAACAGTGAATAGCAGCCCTTTTTAAACACTTGTGGGCATCTATCTAGCAACATTAAACATTCCATCTTGGAGGTATGACAAGACTCCACAGGCTCCTGAAAACAAAGAGATTTTTGCACTCTATTAGACTTGTTTTACTAAGTATTACAGGAAGTTCTCCTACGTAATCATTACAGCAAGAATGCAATAAGGATCCTTATTCATTTTGGGGCCTTTTCTTAGCTAGACTAGAAAAACATTCACATAGGTATCATCCAGAATCTAATTTATTAAAGGTAGGGAAGCCTCTAGATTCTAATTATGTAAAAACTGGTAAATTTAAAAATAAATACTTAGAATTCTGCTTCAAAAAAGAAAAACAAGTAAAGCTATGGCTTCCTGTTGAGTTACAAATCTCTCTTTGGTCTGGGAGAACTGTGTTTTCTAATCACCTTGAGGAAATAAAGCATTACTTACTTCTAAGACAAAATTTCCAGTATTTATTCTAAAATTGTATTAGTAAGCAGAGGGTAAGACAGATATCTTACCTGGAAAGCAGATAACCCAGCTCATTTTCTTCCAGCAAGTTTTGATTATCTCCTAACTTCCTATAATTTATTTTCCCTATTTACTTTCCCCTTTAACTGTATTTATATAGATTTCTCTGACACCTGTTTACTACATTTCTTCTCCTCTCTGCACCAATCCAGTATGAATTAGCATTTTTGAGTACCCTCTGTTATATAACAGGACAAAAGGAGGTATCTAATATTATAATTGGAGAAGAAGCTTTCACGGCAAACTATTTAGAAACAATGCTGAATTTTGAATTTAAGGTGCTATTTTTCTCATTTAGACATAGAAATATTTTCCTTTCAAAGCCAAAAAATAACATTAAATCCACATAGAGAATGATGGCCAAGTCACAATTTCCTCTTTTCTGGGAGTTATATCCTATCCTCAGGGTGGGTTTTTAGAAGGTGCATCCATAATTGGTGAATGTGACCTCAGGCTAGAGCTGAATAAGCAAACTCATGACCTAATCTGGGCCAGTTTCTGTCTCATAGAAGACTTGGGTTATAAACTGGGAAACACAACATGGAAGATGCTGACACAGAATCACTTTTTGGCAGAAAGATGACAGAAGAACCTCAGAACTTCCATGGAAATTACTTACCCATGTACTTAATTACCATAGCTTTTCCTCTAACCATAGACATAGAATGTTAAAGCAGCACTTTTACATCCATAAAAAGGACATCTGCTTCCAGCCAAGAGAAAGTACAAACTGTATTTGCTCTCTCCCTCTTTAAAACTAAAAATCTAAAAAAATACATTAAACAATTTTCAGACATCAGTAAATGCAGGACAGTGATCCTTGACAGAGATAAAACAAATAAGGTAAGCCTTACAATTGGTCTTATTATCTGGAGTTTCCAGTATGTGGCATGAGGTAGGAGAAACCCAGGCAGTGCCCGGTGGTCTCCCTGAGATGAGGTTGGAAGGCCAAATCATCTAGAGTCCACAAAGAGAACAGGAGAAACAGCTTCACAGGAATAGGGCTCTGGAGAGCTCCAGAAGGTTCACCACCAACCCCCACCAAGACTTTAGTGGAATGATGATCAGTGCACACATAGGAAGAAACTATCCAACATTGAGGAAAGAACCACCCAAAAAAAAAAAAAAAAACCAGGGAAAAATCCCAGGATCAGCTGACGATTCACACCACCCAGAGTGGGAAAAGCTCATTATCAACAGAGTATCGTGTACAGCACTCAGAGGGTAATACCTTAGCAGCGGGAAAAATGAGCACTAGACTGAAGGCGACTCTTGGTTTCACCTACCAAAGCTTAAAAGCAAGCCTCAAATGTTCAAACTGTTTCCAAATAACTTAATTGTAACCTAAAACAAAAACCTTAAGTGTATAGAGGACTTTTAGGACGAAAAACTGTATACTGCACCACAAAGCAAGTCCTAATTGATTTAAAAGGATTCAAGTCATACCACAATATTCTCTGGAATTATATTACCAAAATGTGACATAAATATCACAGGAAAATCCCCAAATATTTGTAACCTAAATAACATACTTCTAAATAACTCAACAGTCCAAGAAGAAATCAAAAGGAAATGAAAATCTAAATGAACTGTAAATAAAAATAAAAACAAAACTGATAAACTGATCAAAAGTAAGGACTATTCTCTGTGAAAGACAATGTTAGTTAAAAGCATGAAAAGACAAGATACAGATGGAGAAAAAAATACAAATCCAACAAAGTCATTGTATCCTGGATATATTAAAATCTTTCAAAACTCGGTAATAAGAAACCAACCCAATAAAGAAAATATAAGAGAAAGAGCTGAACAGACATTTCACCAAAGAAGATATACAGACAGCATATAAGCAAATAAGCAAATGAATTAATCTTAATAAAACATAACTGAGTCTTAAAATTCTTCCACCAATTTCTAAGAAATCAGACCTTTTCTTCTAAATTAGAATATGTAATGTGCTGATATTCTTAACAGTTCCTTTCAGCTACCCTCTAAAAATTTTGTACTATCAAATATAATTTTGTAACAGCAAAGACAATCACAATAGCCCTGAACTTGTTTGATTTGGGGCTGGGAAGGCATACAACCTAATTATGAGTGCAAAAGGAAGAAGCATGCAATTTTAATTCTGTTAAGTTGTTTACAGTGAGACTCACTGACAATGAGCAAAAACTTGAAAAGGGTAAAGAAATTATTGTGCGGATATCTTGGGAAAGTGTATTAGAAATAAATAAAAAACACAAACCCTTGAAGGAGCACACATGATGTTGTTTCAGGGATAGCAAGAAGCCAGTGTGGCTGAGAGCAAGGGAGAAAAGTGGGAGAGGATGAGGTCAGAAATGTAAACGAGGGGATTTGAGCCAGTATAGCTCCATCAGAGCTCTTGGATGAACAGGTTACACTGTCAATTAGCAAAAGTATTTTAAAAGAAATCTTTTTTTCTGAGCAGCAGGTCTCAACAGTGGCCCTAGAATATTCAATAAGCCATGCTATAAACAGATGTGCTATCATCCAGGCTTTGTTATTCCACTTATAGAGCCAGGCAGAGTAGATTTAGCATAATTTGTACAGGCCCTGGGATTTCTGAATTTATAAATGAGCACTGGCTTCAACGTCAAGTCACTAGCTACATTAGCTCATAACAAGAGTAGCCTATCCTTTGAAACTCAGAAGGCAATCACTGACTTCTGTCTAGCTCGGAAAGCCTTACATGCCATCGTCTTTTAATATAAGGCTGTTTCATGTACACTGAAAATCAGTTGTTTAATGTAGCCACGTTCATCAATGATCTTAGCTAGTGCTTCTGCATAACGTGCTGCACAATAAAGCAAACTGTAATAAAACAAGATTTGTCTGAAGTATCTCCCTCCAACAGCAAAAGCAGGCATGCTTCCTGCACATTATATAATACTTGAGTTTCCTACATTTAAGGTTACTCTTCTATAACACAATCAACTGTATTTGCAGGCAATCATCTGGGTTCATTCACACCCTACTCCTGTAATTTAAGGACAAGGAAAACTGACACAAATTATTAATGCTCATGTAACTTGTGCCATAAATAATATGTCACAATCATATCATTTATGATTCATATTATTCATCATTTCCTCTGTCTCTAATAATGGAAACTCATGTCTTCTGACAGCATCAATGAAACCATAGGAGGCTAACCAGTTAGCACTTAAATAGAATAAAATCTCAAACTCTACACATTTGCTGACACACACAGCTCTCCTAAGGCTACTTTAGCCTTAGAGGTAAAATACTCTAGACCCACCCAAAGATTAAAAACAAACCCTGAAAAGATCAAATTGGTCCATAAAAAAATTGATTGCCCACCAAAACAAAATTCAATACTTACTAAAAAAAAGATGAATTTTAAACTGTCAATAATACGATATCCAAAATATTCAGATGTAACAAAAATTATCAGACATGCAAAGAATCAATAAAATGTTGGCGAAGCAGGGGTGGAGTGAGGTAGTGGTATGAAAAGTACATAGAAAAAAAAATCCAAAATGAAACAGATATTAGAGTAATCAAATAAGAATTTTAAAAAAGAGTTATGCAGTAGGCAGAACAGTGGCCCCTCAAAGATATCTATATCCTAATACCTAGAACCTGTGACTATATTACATAACATGGCAAAGGAGAATTAAGATTGCAGATGCAGTTAAGGTTGCCAATCAGCTGATCTTAAAATAAGGAGCATATCCTAGATTACCCAAGTGGTACAATCACAAAGATCTTTAAATGTTGAAGCGGGAAGAACTGTCAGCATCAGAGTGATACACTAGGAAAAAGATTCATCGGCTATTGTGGCCTTTGAAGATAAAAGGGGCCAAGAGCCAAAAAATGCAGGCAGCCCCTTAGAAGCTGAAAAACGAAAGAAAACACTCTCCTAAAGCTTCCAGAAAGAAACAGAGCTGTGTCAACATCTTGATTTTTGCTCAGTGAGTACCACTTCAGCCTTCTAATTTCTAAAACTGTAAGATAATAAATTAATATTATTTTAAGGCACTATGTTTGTGGTAATTTGTTATAGCAAAAACAAGAAATTAATACAAGCTATTAAAAATACATCTAAGTATTTAAAGGAAAAGATATAATGAATTAACAGCAATTCTCAGTAGAAAAATAGAATCTATTAAAAAGATTCAAGATGAAAAACTAGAACTGAAAAAATACACTATTTGAGATAAAAATATTCACTGTATGAGGTTAACAGCAGATTGGATACTGTAGAATGGAAGATTACAGAACCTAAATACAGAATAATTGAAACTGTACAAACTGAGGCACAGAAAGAAAAAATATTGAGAAAAATAAAAGAGAGTCTCTGTGACTCATAAAACAGTATCAGTCAAACACACATAAACTATGTCCCCAAAGGAAAAAGAATAAAGGAGGGTAAACAGAAAAAAAGTTTCAAGAAAATCATGTTCAAAACTTTTCTGAATACATGTATGTTAACATATATAAATTTATAGATCCAAGAAGCTCAAAGAGCCCCAAGCAGGGTAAATACAAAGGAAACTAAACCTAGGCACAACCAAATTTTTGAAAACTACAATAAAAAGAGAAAACCTTAAAAGCAGAGAAAGGAAAAATAGATACGTTACCATATAGATGAGTAATGATTAAAATTTTCTGCTTAGGTATCATCAAAAACTATGCAAACCAGAAGACAACAGAACATTATTAAAATGTTGAAAGAAAAAAACTAGAAATTCATTCCCAAGTAAATTATCCTTCAAAAACTAAGATACGATAAAGACATTTTCAGATAAAACCTGAGAGAATGTGTCACCAGCAGACTTGATCTACAATTAATATTAAAAGTTTTCCAGGCTAAAAGAAAATGATGCCAGATCATACTTCAAATCTACATAAAGGAAGAGTACAATAGTAAATAGGTAGGTACATACGATTTTTTTTTTCATTTCTTAACTTCTTTAAAAAGGAATTTAAAGGAATTATTATTTTTGTCTAAACAAAAATGATAATTTATTATGGGGATTCTCTTATTTAACAATTTCAACTTATAGTGAAGATTTTTTTTTTTTTGAGACAGGATCTTACTCTGTTGCGCAGGGTGGACTGCAGTTGCACCATCATAGCTAATTGCAATCTTGAGCTCCTGAGCTCAAGCAATCCTTCCACCTCAGCCTCCCAAGTAGCTGGGACTACAGGTGCACACCACCACGCTCGGCTAATTTTGTTATGTTTTGTTGAATTGAGGTCTCCCTATGTTGGTCAGGCTGGTCTCGAACACCTGGTCTCAAGTAATCCTCCCATCTCAGCTTTCCAAAGTGCTGAGACTATAGGTGTGAGCCACTGTGCCTGGCCAGGATTTTCTCTTACATAGAAAAAATAGTGTATGACAGTAACAGCACAAAGGAAAGAAAGGAGTAAAATGTAAGTCAACTCTTGCAAGGTTCTTACACTCACAGTGGTATAATTTTAATTCACTGTAGATATAATCACAATAGATATGATCATATAATCATGAAGTACAATGTAATCCTTAGAGCTGCTAAAAACAAAGCCAAGAGAAGAGGAAAGCACAAAATACTAAAAAAAGAAAAATACATTAATCTATAAGAAGATGAGAAGGAAGCAAAAAGGAAACAACAATCAAAACAAAAACCAAAAGTACAACTATAAAACAAATAATAAAGTTAAACCTAATCATATCAATAATTACACTGAATACAAATGTACAAATGTATCAAACATTCTAATTAAAGGCAATGATTGTCAAACTGGATAGTAAAGCAAACCAAGATAGATAGAGACAGAGACAGAGACAGAGAGAGAGAGAGAAAGAGATAAAGAGAGATAAAGATATAGTTTAGACATAGACAATTTAGAAAACAAGAATGGAAAAAGAATTGCATGCAAACACTAATCATGAGGAAGGCAGAGCAGTTCTATTCACATAAAAGTAAACTTAAAAACTTAAAAGCAAAAAGCATTACCACCAAATTTCTGAAAACCACAATAAAGAGAAAACCTTTTGAACTAACCCTTTTAACATATAAAATATAGTAATTTCATATGTTAAAAGGGTTCATTCATAAAGAAGACATAATAGTTGTAAATGTGTATGCTTATTGCCAAAGAGCTTCAAAATACATGAAGCAAAAACTGACAGCACTAAACAAAGAAACCAATAAACCCACAATTATAATTGGAAATGTTAACACTCTTCCCCCAGTAAGTGAAAGAAACAGATCCAAAAAAATAAGTAAAGGCATAAAAAGTTTGAAAAGCACTATCAATCAACTTTATCTAACTGGCATTTATACAATACATCCAATAACTGCAGAATATACATTCTATGTAAGGGTACACTGAATTTCCACCAAGACAGACCACCTCATGGGCCATAAAACAAATCTC